>SNQJ01S0194897.1:0-17583 GCA_010110895.2 Picea sitchensis | reverse complement strand
GTTACAACATGTGTGTTGTAGGTTGTATCCCTTCATTTGCTGGATAATAATAAAGGAAGGACCTGGAAATTTCTCTGGTAGATGTAGCCCACACTGGGTGAACCACTTATATCTGTGTCTCTATTGTATTGTGTATCTTTTGTGTTTTTTTTTCTGCATTTTTTATTTTATTTTATTGCTCCACGATCATGTTTTTATAACAATGTTCACATTATTACATAGGGCTTATTTACTAATGATGGCCTTTATTACATAACAATGCATAGTATTCTATCTACTTGAGGGGTTAGGGAGGTTAGGACACTAACATGTCCTCCCCCTTAAATAATAGTGTTGTCCTCAAGGATTGAGATGTGGGAATTGTTGCAGAATGGTCATTGGCTCCCATGTTGCATCCTCTGGTTGTGAATCCTTCCACTGTATTAAAAATTCCTGAAAGGTGCACTGACAAAGATGATGCTCATGTTGGGCTAGGAGATCTTTTGGTTGAAACCAAATGGAACCTTCCTCATCCAATTCAAGACTAGTTTGAAACTCTCTCTTGGATCTAATCACTTTATTTAAGTAGGAGACATGAAAAACTGGATGGATCTTAGAGTTATTGTGAAGGGATAATTTCTAATCCATGGGACCAATGTGTTTGATGATTGTATAGGGGCCATAAAAATTTGGATCAAGATTTTGGAAGTGGTCTTCTTTGAGGGAAGTTTACTTATATGGTTGGAGATGAAGAAACACCTGACCCCCTTTAACAAAATGGTGTTTGTGTAGATTTTAAACTTGTACAATTAATTACTTCAAAAATATTCTTAATAAAATAGAAAATATACAATGGAACACACACATTACACATATATTTTTACCCTTGAAACCCAAACCAAGAAAGCCAACAACTTGTTTAGAGCCGCACCTCTAATATTCTATTCATAATTTTCATTGTTTACAATAAAATATACTTATAGGATCTTGCGACATCCAAACCCTTAATCCATTGACCCGTATTAGTCAACAACCCTAATTCCTTAACCAAAATTAGAAAACCATTGGAAAAAACCATGTGCCAAAAAACTACAAAAAATGGACGCAAAAAACCACCAAAAATGGACCAATTTTATTTTCTTGGGGGATAACCCCCACAATCCTCCCATCTGGTGGTGAAAAGCACCCCCCAGACCCCCTTTTCTCCCATATCAATGTACAATACATGAATCAAATTTGAAAACAATATAACACATACCCAACATTCTACCACTTGTTGTTTTCTTTGCATACATGGGGTTACAACATTACATAGTCAACAATCCAGGGCATAAATGACCATGAATCCTCTACACCAACAGAACTTCTCAGTGCTCACAGATTTTGTTAATGAATCTGAAACATTCTCCAAAGTCTCCACCTTCATCAACAACACCTTCTTGTCTTCAACCATGTCTCTCACAAAGTGATATTGAACATCAATATGATTTGTCTTCGAACGATAAGTCAAGTTATTTTCTAGGAATATTGCACTCCGACTGCCACAGTCTATCCTTATAGCTCGTTGTAACAACCCATTACTTGAAAAAAATCTCTATAACCATATTGTTTCCTTTCTTGCATGAGTGATTTCCATGTATTCAACTTTTGTAGTTGAGAGTGCCATTACAGACTATCTTTTTCCCATCCAACTAATTGCTCCTCCAAACAAGTTAAACACATATCCAATTGTAGATCTTCTATGATCCATATCTTCAGTCTAGTTTGTATCCACAAAGCCATGAATGTCCAACAATTTGTCCAATCATGGTCTTCCTTGGTAGCACAATCCATAAAGTAGAACCACACAAATACTTCAAAACCCTCTTTATTGTTGTACAATGCTCCTTCCCTACTTTTGACATATACCTACTCAAAACTCTCACTGCATGTGAAATGTATGGTCTAGTACATACCATTTCATACATCAAATTACCAACCACACTTGCATACAGAACATGGGACATGTCCTCTTCCTCTTCCTATGTCATAGGACATTGATCCACATATAACTTTACACCCATAGGAATAGGAACCTTGACCAGATTACATTCCTGCATATTAAACACCACACTTGCATATTACTTAACATGGGACGTGTCCTCTTCCTCTTCCTATGTCATAGGACATTGATCCACATAACTTACACCATAGGAATAGGTGGAACCTTGACCAGACATTACATTCTCAAAGATATTAAACGCCCGCAATATTGTCTCAACATATCTTTGATTTAAATCCACAAATTTTATGTTTTCTTGATCTTTTAATTTCTCCTGCAAATGAAATTTGCAGCATTCAGCTATCCCTTCTTATGTCAAATTCTAGAGGACAATTGAGTTTTCACATCCTCAGAGGCACTCCTTGTTTTTCCTATCAACAACATACATCCACATACAAGACCAAATAAATAAGATGTACCACAACAATTAATTTAAATACACATAGTGATCCCCGCTTTTGATCCTTATGAATCCAAGTCCCAACATATAAGTATAAAATTTTGATACCATTCTTGGTGATTGATTTAACCCATACAGCTCTAAATGCATAACAACTCCTTCTTTCCCTTCACAAGAAAGCCTTCAAGCTGTTTCCATGTAGATTTATTCTTCATGTATCCCAATTTAGGAATGTTTTCCTCACATTCATCTTCTCTACTTCAAAATCAAATGAAACAAAAAATAGATAAAATAAATTTAATAGAAGTTAACTTGGAAACAAGAGAAAATATCAATGCAAAGTCAATTCCCTTAACCTAGGAATAAACTTTTACAATTAATCGAAGTTTCTTTGTATTTCAACTTTTTCCTTCTATTCATCTTCTTTATTAAATTCCATTTTTTTGCCGGGTTTTCTTCCAGTTGACAAATCCATTAGATCCCAAGCCTCATCTATCCATAGGATGACATTTCTTCACCATGGCCTTTTTCCAAAAAAGCCCATCCTTCCAATCCATTGCTCTCATCAGCTTCTAGGATCATCATCAAGTATTGAAAAAGAAGTACCCAGCACCAAAAATATGGGGAGTATACATTTCTGTATGCCTCTTTCCGCAATCCAATATCCTGGTCACCGGAGTATGGGGATCCTCTTCTTCTTCTTTCTTTGTATAGCTCACATCTATCATCCTTCAACTCAAATTCTATTTCCTATGGTTCTTCCTCATCAGGACTTCAAGTGTTTAAAACATATTTTATTTCCTTTCAAATACCACCATATCGTTTCCATACACTACCTTTTTATTTTCTAGGTTCCAAATCTTAAAACCTTTCAAACCATCTTTATACCAATACATATATTTTTCATCCTTTTTATCTAGATTACTCATGTTTTTCTAGAATGTGTTCTATAGGCCTCACAACCAAATAATTCTCCTCAATGTGCAGAGTGAGGGTTTCTTCCAGCCCACCTTTTGTGTTTGTCATCCAACATGAGGATTGGCCGTGTAACATGCAATGCCCACTATCTCTTCCCATAATTCCTATCCTAACCCAAAACCATTGAGCATGCACCTTTATTTTTCCATTAGTCTTGTTCATCCTTTCCGCAACTCCATCTCTATTGATTTGTATATGTAGTAGTCTTATGCATTTCTCTACCTCACTTCTTACATAAATATTCAAATTCATCTCTATAGAAGTCTACCATTATCTATTCTCAATGCCTTAATTCTTTTCTTTGTCTGATTTTCCATAAGAGCCTTTAAACTCTTTTTTAAACTCCGTTTAAAGACATGATTTATTCCTAGAAATATATCCATGTATTCCCGAAGTCATCTATAAAATGAGACATAGTACACAAATTTTCCCTCGAAGTCATCTATAAATGAGACATAGTACATAGATATCTCAAAGGATGGAACCATTACTGTGTCCAAACACTTCAGACTAAATGTAAAATCCCTTCATTCCTCATTGCACCATAGGGGAATATTACCCGATTATTTTTCCCATATTCACAATGTTCACATAAATCAAAATCTAGAGATTATTTATATATACCTTCAACCATACTTTTACCTTGTAGTAGTCAAAATCCCTTCTCCCTAATAAGCCCCAGTCTTTGGTTCCACATCATAGCCTTTTCTTTGAGACTCTAGGAGTTTTTTCATCTTCGGCTCCAATATCAAGAACAATGGAACCATTACACCCATCACTAATAGTTCTTCCCTTGCCTTACATAGTTCCAATCAACTCCCTTCAACAACACCATATTGTCCTCACCTGAGTCTCGCTGAGGGGTTTGAGATCCCTAATTCCAACAATAGAACTGGCTTAAACTCAATCTTTTAGAGGCCCAATTAGGCTCTGTAGTTTTTTATGGTGGAATGGTTCTCCGGATAATTCGATCTAGCTAATTTATCGATGGAATTTATGTGGTGATTGACAAGATATCCTCTCCTGAAAGTTCTTCTTCACTTTAAACTTTCTCTCTTTGTATTTTCCTTTATTACATAAGTCTTGTTATCACTCAGAATTTGTTCGGCTCATAAAAAAAATGACAGAGGTAAACTCACAAACCAACTTTAGAGTCGGGTACTCACCGCTTCACTTTTAGAGGAGGGCTTCCTCCTCACACTCGTCTCTTTATAAAATGATTTTTCTTTAGCAACTAATGGCCATGTTGTAGTTGTTTTGGGGTTGTTTTTATAATTTTGCTGGCAAAGAAGGGCAGGGACACCTGTGCTATAGATTCAAACTTCTGAAACTAATGGAAGCACTGACTCATCTATAGAAATATCTAGAGATAAAGGCTAAATGAGGCGACATATTTGAGTTATAAATTGTAAATTTGCAAAGAGTAGGAAGAAAAGAAAAATGTAATTGCATCGCAGTACACAATAAATGAATTCTACAACAAGTTAGAAGAACTAAATAATTAAATGCTTTCAAATTTAAAAGCATCACAAGATGAATAAGCCTTTACCATCCAATTTAAAATGTAATACAAAGAAATGAAATTGTAAATACAAGAAATACATACAAAGAGAGGAGAAAAATCGATCACCACCATTAGAATATTTTCATGGAAAATTCAAGACTTCAGATAGGTCTAGTCTAGCTTTAAAAATTACATTTAAGTTCAATAGCTTTAATTGTCTCCCTTTCACTTCCGGCCAACCCCCTAATACATTTGAACTCCTAATATTTATACAAGATGAGTTCCTTTGGCTTGAAACTGACATGTTGATTACAAAGAAACATTTGGCTTCGAAACCCCAGCAAGGATTAAAATGAAACGCTTCGTTCAAACCGACATAATGATATAAGAAAGGCTTGTTAATCCGTATTCGGGCTCGGGCGCTTCAGCCCTTTCTTCTTCCCTTTCGAGAGTCTCCGTTCTCAATCTCTTCGTAGGATCTACACTATCTTTCATTGACCTCTAGACATCAGCTTTCAGCCTTAGAAATCAGATTTGGCCTCATAGGTACTCCAAACCAGACATTATCTCCTTCAGTTGTAGGTTAGGAAATGCTTTGTCTCAGATATGCCTAGAAATGAGTGGAGTCAGTGTGCCAAGTGTATTGTTGAGATTTCCATTTTCCGGGGGCATGATAAAGTGGTTTGGAGCAACTCATTTTTCACCCCAAAATATACCTAGTGGTGACACGTAGCCCCAAATGAAAACCACAGTTTCAATTTCGACCTGATATCCAAAATTAACCTTCGCATAGTTTCTCCCCTCGAAATTATCCTCGACCATCGATCTTGAGATTTCATGACTGCGGACATGTTGGGCCTGACTAACTTAAAGGCCCTCACATTTAGCCTCTCCTCGGCCATATATTTAGTCCTTCCCTAGTTTATCGTAAGCTTCCAAACCAGCTTTAATATTCCGATCCCAAATATTGATTTCACACAACAAAATTAGCATGTGATAACATTTCTCTCCAAGTAATTCCAGGATGCTATCCTCCTAGTGAGGTAGCAAATAAATCAGAGATTCAATGCCTCAACCATTAGTTCTCCCAAACATGTATACCTTGCTTTGACCTCGGCTTCTAAACAAAGAGTCCACTGAAAACCAAAGTTTGTACACTGATCTCAACTGAAAAATGAATGCTAAATACATCACTACAATATGAATGTACACACTACTGAAAACTCAAACTGAAAAAGGCTTTGACCAACAAGCTTATTTGCACACTCCTATCTACCTTAACTCCGCTGCTCAAATGAACTTCCAATCAAATGAAGTGACAATTCCAATGCAACCATGTGCCATTTTTATACATTGTTTTCTTTCACATGCTTTCTCCAAAGCTTGTTTACTGATAATTCAAAAAATTCATCTATAAATTCAAATCTCAAAAAATTAAAACATTGGGACTTTTACCCTATCAGATCCTTGTTTTCATGTATTTCAACTTGTTGATTTCCACAAAGAGGATAAAAAATATGCTGAGACTACTAGAAATAACAATATCTTTCTAAATCAAAAGACACAATCGTCTCTAAATGAAACTCCCCTAGTGGAAAGAAATCGCCTAACACTCCACTTGATCGACCATCATCTTATTTCCAAGTCAGAAGTTGAGCACATGCCGTAACATGAACTGAGATAACCCTTCCTATGTATTTGCCAGGCATGAGGTTGCCAAGGTCCTCACCATACTGTCATGCAAAACAAAGAATGCAATGCATCTCTGCCTCCTGATTTACTTTCAACAATTCAAAGGGAAGAAAACATAATGGAAGATAATTTTCATTGGCAAGTCCACTTTTCATATTCAACATCATGCTTGATGATTTCTAATTTAACATTATAAATATTTTTCTTCAACAATTTGAAAGAAGCAAAAAACAATGGAAAAGTTCTTTCAATTTGATTCAAACTTTCTTCATTCTTTACTGCTGTCATATGCAATATTTTTTTTATTTATTTGGATCGTTGAACACAATCATTTTCATATTTGGAAAGTGCAACCCATTCTGAAAATTCAACCTCATAGTCATCATTGTAATTATCATACCCGGGTTTGCCAAAAATATTTGTAATTTCATCAAACAAAAATTGAGGTAGTGTCAGTTCTTTTGTAGGTTGATCTACAAATTCACATGTATGGTTGTCTACAAGTGCATACATAAAACAATTAGTTTCTTTCTCATGATGACATGGATCCAACTTCAAACCAATATCAAAACACCATGACATCAACTTCCTGTTCTTCAAGTTTCTCATCATTCTTTTCAAACACATCCTCATGACATCCTTCAAGAAAACATATGACACGATCAAACTCTTGCATATTATGCACAGTCTCTTGTTTCTCAAATTTTCTCAACTCTCATCTACATTTTCAGATTCATCTTTGACCCATGGAAACAATTTTGAATTGATAAAACCTTCTATATAACAAGTACCAGGGTCATCAAACATGTGAGAAGATTGTTGCAATTTCTTATTAATTTGTTCAAGTGAATCAAGCAGTGGATTTAAGTATCAACATTACCTTTGCTTCAATGATGATCTAAAATTTTCTTTCAACAATTTAAACGGGTTGAAAAGAATAAAGCAAAAGAATTTACTCTGATTCAAGACTTTCTTCACATTCTTTATGTAACTTTGATATGTAATGATTGCTCATTACACTCAAGGAAAAGGAACATTTTCTCGACAGAGAAACATGGGGAAATGGGTTGTTCTGTGAAGCCATCATAATCATCATATATAGTCGAATCAACATCAATGTCATCTAACAAAGTCCACACCAAGCTTCTTCAACAAGCTAATTTGGTAAATTCACATTTTCTTGACTAGTCTACAAATGTGAATACATAAAACAATCAGCCCCATGCTTACCATGGGATGGATCAGTTAAATTAGCACCTTCTTTTCCAATAAGTGGAATATGATCCTTTGCAAAATCATTAGCATTTAAATCTTCAAGAGGACATATGATATTAACCCTGCCAAGATTCCAATCAACTATTTTCTATTCATATTCAATTTCATGTTCTTTTACATCCAAACTCCTCATTTCGAAACTGCTTACATGCTTGAATATTGTGTTGAATCTCCGAGCATCATTAAAATTTGTTGTAAGGGACTTCCGCATCTTCTTCCATCGTAAGGAAAGGAAACAAAAGTAAAGGTTGTTGCATAATGGAGCATGGGAACAACTTCAGGAGGTTGGACTCTTTTGGGAACTTTATAAATATTGGAAAACCTTCTAATGAATGTAGAAATAGTTCCATTTCTCTTCCTCTTTAAGGCATAAAACTCTGTAAGATGTAGATCCAAATATTTCCTCTGGCCCCAAAATTTCAAAAAGACATTCTTCAATTCCTCCCATGAGATAATTCTCTCTAGCTAAAAGTGTTTAAACCCAAATTTTGTATCCACTTTCAAGGATTGAGAGAAGGCCCTCATACAACATCATCATGATCAATCTTGTAAACAAATCATAAAATTGAAATATCGGATGTGTTTTTCAAATTGCGGATGGCATTAAGTTCTCCATCAAACATAGGTAGTACTCTGCAAGTGCTTTGGAAGAAAATTGTGAAGGATGAGGTAATTTTAAAGGTTTGTATTCATGATGAATCTTGGAGGGTGTTGGATCAAGTACAAGAGGTGAGACATCATCCTTGATTTCATGAGGCTCACCAAATTGGCTATGGTCATCACATGGATAAGATGGAAAATTTTGATCAAAAATCAATGATACACTGAGGATATATATGTACAACTTTAAGAGGAGGATATAGAAGTGAAATATTCTCATGATCATCATTTGAATGAAACAGGTAAAGAAGAATTTGTTTAGCATGCTCAGGAGAGGACAAAAGTTAATTAATAACAAAAAAATATTATGTTTTGGAAAAAATACAACTTTTAGGTACTTGTTTTCTCCCAGGATTCCCTTTCATACCTCACAATGGATCTAGTCCCGTTGGAGTCTTTAAATCACATTTGAATCTTGATTGAAGTCACCTGTGTGGAAATGTACAACCTTTTGCGTCCTGACCTCATTCACCATTGGAAATCAAATTGAAGTTTCAGTCACTTCCTCCTGTGGAAAATCTCTAGTTTCAACCCGAACAATCCATCTAAAATGTTAACACTCAGAATGTTTTCTGTTGATAAAAATGACAAAGGTAACTCTACAAAACAACTTTCTAGAGCCGGTACTAGCCTTCAACTTAGAGGCCTTCCCTCGTCAATTTTGTCTTTATAAAATGATTTTCTTTAACAATTCACGGCTAGGTTTTGCTGTTTTCTGTGGGATATTTTTTAATTTTGCTGGCAAGTAAGGGGAAGAACACTCAGGTCTATGGAGTCAAACTTCTAAAAATGGAATCACCAACTTAGTCCAGGAAATATCTAGAGGAGAAAGGATAAATGAGTGCTTATAAATCCTGTTATAATTTATAAATTTTTTAGAGTGTAGGAAGAAAAGAAACATATAACTGCATAAGAGCATTTGGGGCCAACAATTAGTTAGGAACAACTTAACACAATTTAAATTACTTTAGCTAAGACCATCACAAGATGAATTATGGCCTTTAGTCATCCAATTAAAACATAAGACAATGAAAATGAAATAAAAAAATAGCAGGTGAAATACATATAAAGAGAGGAGACAAAACTCCGATCACCACCATTAGAATATTTCATGGAAAATTCAATATTTACATGTGACTCCTATCTAGCCTAGAAAATCACATCTGTCAAAATAGCTAAAATCATGCCTTTTCACTTCTGCCAACCCTTAATGCATTGGGAACTCCTAATATTTATACAAGCTTGAGTCCCTTCGGTTTGAACTGATTACACTGACAAAGGTTCGCTTTACTTTTGAAACCAAGCATAAGTGGGATTAAAATGGGAACGTTTTGGCTCAAACCGATTACAATGATGAGCAAGAAAGGCTCTTTAACTGTATTTTGTCTTCTCTAGCATTTTAGTCCCTCTCTTCTCCCTCTGACTCTATCTCAACCCTTTGTGTGTTTCTTTGTCTTTCATTGACCTCTGGACATCATTTTCCAAGCCCTAGAAAACTACATTTAGCCTTACCCAAGGAATTCATTCCTTTAAGTTGGTAGGTCGAAATGTCATTTCAAGGTGTCTGGAAACGAGCGTAATTGGTGTGTCAAGTTAGTGTATTATTGATATTTTTTCTGGGGCATGAGAAAGTGGTTTGGGAAAACCCATTTTTTCACTCCAAAATGTACCTAGTGGTGACACATAGCCCTGAACAAAAAACAAGGTTTCAATTTCGGCCCACTCTCCAAAAATTAACCTTTGTACGCTTTCCCCCTGAATTATACTGACCATCGATTCAGAGTTCTGATTAGTAAAATGAGTCTCCACCATCTTGGCCCTATCGATTTAGCCTCTCCTTCCATATTTAGTTCTTTTCCTATTTTATCGTGCTTCCAAACCGCTTTTAGCATTCTCATGATCCTAAATCTTGATTTGGCCACAATAAAATTAGTATGTGATAAAGTTCCGATAAAAGTATGTGTGTTGGTATAAACCAATTGGTAGAAGGGATTCTTAACCATCAAGAAGGTTGATCTTGGGATAACCTTCGTGCTCAAGCATACAGAAAATATATTCTCATCACTTATTACAAAGCCTAGTACTAGTAAGACAACTTTGTTGGTATTTCATCATCAATTGATATATACCATTGTAAGAAAAATACACATGTAATAAAATGATGGAAAAAAATAGTTTCCCTTAGCTCTACCATCAATCACAATATTAACACAATGATTTTCTTTCCATCATTAAGAACAAAAGAATTGCAAAATAGTGAAACATAGAACTTATCAATAGATTCAGAACTCTTACTCGTTACAAGATCATTCATCAAATAAAGTTGGAAGTAATTCCTCCTTAATCCAATCACATAACGCCTTTGATGAAAACAAAAATTTTGTCTCTAGTCCTAAACAACAAGACTTCTCAATTAAGTTTGTCCATAAATAGTTATTTACATTTCCAAAATAGAGGGTCTTTTCCCAAAACCATCGAAACCTTCTAAAAGGTCCCATCCATTTATTTATATAAAATCACTAACTAAAAATAGCTATTACAAGTTTAAGTTAAGTAAAAACAAAATATGGCCATGTGGCACTTGATCCCTTTTTTCTCTGGGAATCATCTCATGGTTCTACTGGGAGGGATTGACTTTCATATTTCGAACACTGGAAGAAGAGTTCTTCGCATGTGTTTGCATATGAGAACCTCTGCTGGTCCATCGGGGCTGAAATACCTTTCACTTCTATTGCCCTTTCTTTGTATTTGATAATCTTGGCACTCAACCGCTACAGAACTGCACGAGCCTTGATCATATGTTCCATAAACCATTGTATTTGACCCAACATGCTTTGCCACCTTATGTGTAATCTCCTCGCTTATCCATGTCGTAGTCTTTTCTCAGATGTCGCCAATTATGTCATGTGTCAACAAATCCTGTGACAGAATCTTCGAGGCCTATGAATTTCATCTCTCGATTGATCTTTTTCCCAACCTTTTTCACACTTGACCCAATTATTCGATATCTCCCACTGAGGTTCCTCAACACACTTACCCAAGATTCAATTGTTTTCATGATCCTAGAGTCAAGCATATCCCTCAAGATTCTTATACATCTCGGGTCCCTTTGCATTGTGTTGATGTAATCAATCCTTTCTACCTGTTGGTGATTTTTTTCATACCACCTTTCCACATATTTTCAAGTTGCTAGTGCCATAAGGGTATCTTCTTTGAAATTGATATACCTACGTTGAAAAGATGCCTTCACTTGTGAACTTTGCATAAGCATCTTGGAAATCACTCTTTAGAAACACCGTGGCCTGCATCAAGTCTTTATAGTATTTTTCCAAATGGTGTAGATGATCTAGATCCTTTAGTGCATCATCTAGTTCCTTTTCATCCTAGCTTTCTTGATCCAATGTGGCATTAGTGATATCCATCCCTGCGTTGATGAGCTCAGATGTCTTTGCATGTTCTATACCGAGCAATTTCTCCTCTGTGGTGTTGAGAATCAAGCTTATCTAGCATGAGTCTTATTTTATTAGTGGTCCTTTTCATGATAGCCTTCCTCTTTTGATCATAGGTGATTTCTTTTATATCGGTGACCTCATCAATGGTCTTAGGGATTTATTGTTCTCCCTGTGTTAGAGTGTTTCCTGTGATCCCTGCTGTGTGTAACTGCTTCTAGATTGTCTCTGACTTTTCATATGTCGATGCCTCAAATTCCTTTATTTGTTGTTCATCCTACCGGGTGAGGTATCGACAAAAATTTCATTAGAAGAGATAGGTTCACTTACTTGGTAATCGATCACAGAGGTGTCGATCTCTTGTTGTTGAGATTCCTCTTTTTGACCACTTGATCCTTGATCATCCCTCGAGTTTTCTTTTGGGGTCTCCGATAGGTTTAGAAACTCAGTGTATAAGACACCTTCAACCTCGCTTTTTGGTCACTGTAGTTTTGAACTCAAGCATCAAATTGAGAGACGCTTTCTTAGGTTCCTCTATAGTCAGTATCGGTTTCCAGGATACCTCCAAACTCTCTTCATCGTCATAAATCGGTATTAGATCAAACATGGGGTTTGGTACACCTATTTCACCTCATGCTATTGAAACCACATGATGGGTTGGAATGGTCACCGATGATCTAATATGTGGTGATGGAAATCTAGTGTGTTCGGCACCTTGACTTCCCCCCAATGAAATTGGCTCTGATCCATTTAGCTCCTCTTTGATCATGATTAGGTCATCCAAGGAGATTCTCATCATTTATATTAGTTGAGGATCATTCTCTAGATGTTCGATGATTATCTGGGCTCCTTCTAGTAACAAGAACCCTCTCCTTTGTGCTTATGTGGTCTCTTCTGCTCTGATCATTTCTAACCCCGAGCTTTGAGATGATTGCTCATTAGACAACCTCGACATCCATGCTCATAACTTTGAACCTATTCATGTTCAAGTTGAATTTCCGTAGCACCATCCCATGAATTCATAAAATTTGCTCAAACTTGTCATGATATGTAATAATAATAGGGTGATACACTTGTGAAGCCGTGTTGGGAACCAGGCCTTTATGGTCAGTCTCCAGGAAACCAAAATTTCATCAAGAACTTGAATCTGCTTCACCCCAAAACAGATCTTGTTTGGCTTGAGCAAGGACCACTATATAAACCTACATGGAAGCCATAGGGTACAAATGCTCTTTCTTTTCCTTGACTAGAGTGGCATTATAACCCTGCAAGATAATCGATAAATAAAATTCTGCTACAATGAGTGGTCCGGGACATGATAAGGAGAAAATGTGCATCCGTGTCCTCGAATTCTTAATATAGGTTCTCAGGTTCATATACCATTGGTCTACCCTTCGACCATTTTCTTGGTCGCCATGCAATGTCCTCAGTACCCTTAAAAATAATGAAATAAACCCGGGCGATAAATTCATCGCAAATAAGAGCATAATATTTCTTGTACTTGTTATCCCATAAGATGTTGAAGTAGACATTAACAGGCAGTTTTGCAACATGCCAATCCCAACATCCCTAAATAATACATTACTTCCGGCAAGCAGACGACCAGCGCGCATATAAGTCCATGTGAAAAGTGGGTGTTTCTTCTTCTTTTGGGGTCCGAACCTGTTGTACACTTATGATAAATTTCTTGGAGATAATCACTCCCCAATTGAAGCTACTCCCATAGATTGCCATAGTGTATTCTAGGGTCATCCATGCTTCTGATAACTTGGAGAAATCCTTTTCTCCATATAGTCGCCAGATGAGAGCCATCAAATATATATATGGCTCCCTCAAAGTTCACCGGCCTTGTACCATCCATCGCTCGTTCAGAATTTATTGTCCTCCTTCCTCCAAGAATCCATTAATAAGATGGTGTCATGTAATGCATAAAACCTGACCACAAAGTCTATGTAGGTTCAACCGCTCCTCTTGATCCTTGATTTTGTAGTACTTTTGAACTTCTATTAGGAGAAAAAACTCTGACACACCCACCATTATCACAAGCACGAGGCACTTTTGAGCATCTGTATGATCAATTATCTAGCTCAAAATCTCAATGCATGGGAGAAATGGAGTCCGACATGATACCCTCTACAAATATGATCATCAAATATTCGAGAACACTTGGTCATCGAGCACCCTTACATATGGGTTGTTGTGTGGGATACACTTTGGGAATTATTCCTGGTTGATTCTGTTGAATAGATATCCCCACTTTGGGAGCATTATTTTTGACCCTCTGACTGCTTCTATATCACCAAACGTGGGAAGTTGAATGAACACCTTCTTCTTCGAGGTTTTAATGACTGGGTTCTACTGGGAGTATATATTCCAACTTCCTTTGCAAAGTAATGGGAGAATAACCCTCACCACCACACCTTAAAGTTCCTCTCTAGCTGCTTATTGTTGGCCTTCTTAGAGGCATCTTTTTCTACAACTAGAAATAGTTAGACACTGTGTAAAATATCAAATGGTGATATATAACAAATCATGACCACATCAACTAATAAAATTTAAACATACCCCTCCTGCTATTTAACCCTGGTTTTGATGGTCTCGAAAATCAACGAGTCTTGAGACGCCAGTTTAATTCTTTGGATTCTCTAGAAATGGAAACTTGTGTGGAGAATGGAAGTGTTCAAAGTTATTTTCGTGATTTAAATAGAGATGAAGTTACCTTCTCACATCAAATATTCAATTCAGGATATGAGTGAGGTTCCCACAAAAATCTTCCGCCATATTTTCATTACGCTTAAATTTAAATTCGATCGTAGGTCGACAACACAAGCACATGCTATAACTGTTGATACTGAGAGGGTGAATCACATAGCACAATCTCAAACATTTTTCAACTTATACTTAAAAACCATTCAACTATATCCATAATGAGCAATGAACAATAGTATAAGGTTACACCAATACACCATACTGCACTATGCACAATATATGAGAAATAATCAAATAGTTTATTGTTCATGGGAGGTAATGATCTTCCAAAGGTAGCTACAACTTCCGGTGATGTAGAGGGAGGGATAAACCTCCAAGAGGAAGATACAATCCTCCAATATCAAGAGAGTTGAACTCTCCATCCTTGCCCCTCTTCCACTCCAAGAATATATGAGATAATAAAACTTTACATTAAATCATCGTTATCAACCAATCATCACATAGAACCTATAATGCTTCCTGAGACTTCTTTCACTGCGAATTTCAAGCAATTCTGGAGTACTTTTGATCCTCAGATACAGCCTTACCTATTCTCCGAACCTCCAATTTTCAATTCTTTGAATCTCCCCAAAAGAGGTTATAGAGAGAATGGTAGACTTTATTCAATTCTCATCTATTCAAGAGACCAAACTTGTACAAAGATGTCAGGCTCAATATTTAACATACGATTATGAAAATCACAAAATGAAACTACAAATTCTGTAATCTTTCCAATGGAAGCTGTCCCACATCATTTGGATTTGGATTCTGTGATGAAGAATTTATGTCCTGCTTTGGAATTCTAACAATTGCTTTTTGACGGCTTCGACTGGTCACAAACCCTATCTTCCATAGAGTATATCTCCATAATTATAGTGACCAAGAGTCAAAATTTTTACCAGAGGTACCTTGATATGTCTTCTCAATACCATAGCGGTGGATTTAACCATTCAACCATTCTATAAAAAATTTATAGAAAAAAATGGTAAGATGACCTGAAAAATAACATACCTTAGAAACACCATCAAAAGACTTCTATCCCTTTGAACTGGCCTTTTCTCCTTGTCATCATGAAATCTCGAATTTGTATCAAACGAATGTAAGAACATACGATTAATACCATGTCACTCCTTTTAACATTAGGGCCGACCCGACACTTTCTTATTTTGTAGTTATTTCTTTAATTTGCTTAGCCTATATGTACTTCCTCTTCCCTAATTCACTTTGGGTTATTCAAAATTCATTTCTCTGCCAACCATGAGGGATTCACTGCGACGCATACATACCAATCGAAACAACATGATGTATACTATCCATTAATGAGTGTTGTATATGCATGTGAACTATCCTTCAAAGTCCCATCTTTTATCAATCTTATGTTCAAACCCATAATTAGGGTTGACATCAATGACAACAAATCTTAATCTTTCCAACAATCTCCCTTTTTCGTTGATGGAAACACTCATGCTGCTCCTATCATCATGATCCCAATTTATCTCCTTGAGAATAATGGCATAGCTGTCTCCTCGAAGTCATTCCTGGAAAAATTTGAAATTTCTTTGGGGTTGCTCCCCGAACACTGGCACTCAATAATACCAACCTTATTTTGGTCTCTTGGGACATTTTCTTCCTTGTAATCCTTTTCTGTGGGTTTCCCTGCCTTCTCTCTTCTTCATGTCTAGATGTATATGTTGTTCGGTTTTTTTTTTTTTTTTTTTTTTTTTTTTTTTTTTTTTTTTTCTTTGATTTTACATTTTTCGAGAATCAAACGTAAGAGTGTATCCGACTATTATTTTACTAACACCGGTAGATTATGATTCAAGTATTCAAACCATAGAATTATTTCTTTGCTTTTACATTTTTTCTTCCTATCTCTACTACACCTTTCCAAGTATTTTGGTGTATGAGTCATCTCCAAATGCAACATTTCCACCCTTTCTCTTCAAGTCGATGAATTTGTCTTGATCCCCTGCACATGTGAAGAACATCCACTGTCTATGTACCATTCATCTTCTTCTTTACATTCTTCAGCAGTCAATGCTATTCGAAAATCTTTATTGTTTGGAATCTCTTTCCTTCTCCATATTGTGGTTGACATAGGGACATATTCATTCATATATCTACAATCTCGTGCTTTGTGACCAAGATAATTGCATTTGTAGGATACAATATTTTTGTCCCTCAACGAGTAAACGGAATTATAACTTCTGTTGACAAATCCACGATTATTTTCATATCTTCTATTTACACCATTCATGTTTCTTGCGTATTTGTTCCTTTAATTGATTCTGCAATTAATTGCCTTATGTCCAAAATTTTTGCAAGTATAATAATGACCAAGAAACAAAATTTTGATACATTGGAGTAAGTGGGATTCTTTGTGATATTGTCCATCTGGGTTCATGATCTATTCTTCTATAGTTTCCTTCATACTGATTGAAGCTTCTTTGATTCCTGGAGGTAGGAGGTATTCTTGGATATTCATCTCTTTTGTAATCATTCCTTCTTTCTGCTATCCTGGTCCACTTCTCATCAACTATCTATGTAGCTCTTTCTTCAACCTTCTTGTTGGTATTTTCATATTCTTTGTATGAATCTTCACCCATGCATCCAAGATGTTTTAAGTCTTTTGGCACTTGAGAGTTTCTTAAGCTCTTCCTCAATGAGACAAATTCTTGTTCAAGTTTCTCACAATATTCTTCTTTCTTCTTCATTTGGACATTCCTTACTTCCCCTATTCTTCTTTCTTCTTCGAGTAGAGTTTTCAAGGAAATGGTTTCTTCTCTTAGTTTCTCAAAGTCTTCTAATTGTTTCTTCAATATTACAACTCTATTTTCACAACTAACCAATTCACTTC
>SNQJ01S0194895.1:0-17583 GCA_010110895.2 Picea sitchensis | reverse complement strand
TACAAATTGATTGGGTTCTAAATATAAAGAAGCAATTCATACCTTTTGTGTATGTGGCACATTATGTAGATCAAAGAATTGCTCCATCTAAAGTATCCATGTGATTGGGTCCTTGCCATCAAACTTCCTCATATCGATCTTAGTAGCATGGTTGGTCTTCAACCCAAAGTTGGAGTTTCTCCATTCTTGATTCATGTTTTTTGTGTCCTCATCATGAATTTCATGGGCCACATTTTCACTTTTAGTTGTCCTCTCTATTAGGAAATTTTTCATTCTTTCCATGATCTCCCTTTTTAAACCATCCATCTTAGTATCCATTATTGCCTCCAATTTAGCTTCAGTTGAATCCATCATCCCTTATAGTTCATATTTTGTCACTGTCTTATTTTGTAATTCATTTATGTCCCTATGCGTTTCTTCACCTTCATCAAGAGTCCAAGTAGGACTTTCTGGAGGCTTATTTGGTGTAGAAGTTCCTTTTTTGGGTGGCATGTTGGCCAAGTATCACTTTTGAACCTTGATTTTAAGGTGGTTTTGCTAGGAAATATTTCTTCTGCTGTATCTCCAACATTTCGACCCTTTTGGGTATGAAATATTTTTTTTTGTAGTTCTCTGATATTTCTTCTCTGTAATGCCATAGATATGATCAAAATTAGATGTTCCAAGTGGAATTTATGGTAACTTCCCCATAACTTGCTGATTTTTTTTCCTTTCCAGGCAATCTCACTCGTATAGCATGCCCTGCACAAAATACTTTATATACAATTCTAAAACTCGTACCAGAAATACTACAGAATGTTCACTATCCAATGCAACTAGTCTCACTCAATTTGGATACTCTAGGAATAAGTTATGATTGTCTTACCTGGAACACCTTCTTGAGAATAGTCAATAGGACTAGTCAGATACCCTATCTTCCACAGGGTGTATCTACAAATGTAAGATGACCCAGAAGATGAACGTTTTACCACAGATATATTACTAATTTTTGTGAATATCCTCCGACGTTTAGGGTCTGAAACATTGCAAAAAAGAATTTATAGTGAAAATTCCACAAAGACTCAGTTCAGGATGATTCCAGAACCCTATCTTGCACAGATTGTATATCCGAAAGTATAAGGCCTCAGGAGCTAAAATTTTAACCTAATGTACCTTGATCCATATAATAAATATCCTCCAAGAAGTTCCTTATGAAACATTTTAGAAAATCATTTATAGCGAAAATTCCAAGGTGTCTCAGATGTAGAAGCGAAACCCCAAGACCTTGAGATCTGATACCATATGTTAAGAACCAAATATTAATATAGCATATAAAAAACTCATAATAAGTACTCAATGCCTTGAAAAAGAGAGAAATTCAGATAATAATCCTCTTTGAGGGGGAAACCTCCTTATTCCCACATAAATGTACAATTACAAGATGATTCCAAATGAAAATGTCCCTTGGTATATATAGGAGACTAGGAGGTATAATTACAACTAATGGACTAAAGATGACATAAATCAAATAACATTACTAATGTAATATGCCCCAATTAAGGGGTAATGAGCCATTATTTAGGGCTTAACAGTTTTTGTGATAGCTTGTTGTGACATGTTATTTGTATAGGTTTGGTACATGGTTGATGCGCTTGTTCATGGTACAGGTTGAGGTATAGGGTGGTGCATGGTTGAATTTTTTTATGGTATAGGTTGATTACAGGTTGTTCGGTATAAATTGGTGCATGTTTTATCCACTAGTTTATGTTACAGGTTGATTACAGATTGAGGTACAGGTTGATGCATGGTTCAGGTTATCAGTACAGGTTGATTGGTACACGTTTACAACAATATATCCAATAGTGATAGTATGACAACGGTTCCATCATTCTACTTATATGTCAGGGTGGTTGGATGGGGAAAGGAAAGGTGGTTGTATCCACCTTTCTATTGTAGCCGTAGAACATAGGGTGTTGTAGCCTCCTTCTGGTTGTAGCCAAAGAATTGGGGAGTTGGAGCTTCCCTTAGGTTGTATCTTAAGAAACTAGGGGGTTGGAGCCTTCTTCTAGTTGTAGCTGGAAAACAAAGGAAGTTGTTTCTTCCAATGAATGTAACTCTTCAAGATATATAAGAAAAATTATTATGTGGTTTTCTCCCGCTTTGGGCTTCCACATAAAATATTGGTGTACTGTGCATGTGTATGATTGTTCATGTGTTCATTGCTTATTTATTCTATAGTTATTAAATGATAATGATACATTGATATAACACTTGGATTATATGGTTAAAAAGGATTAAATTTCTCTATTATTGATTCACCCCCTCTCTCAGTAATCCAACACCCTCTTCATTGAAAGGGGGATTCCATGGTCAAACATAGGCAAAACTGAGTGGAAAAGGTCATATTTGTGGGGTTTTAAAGGATCATTATTTCATGGTGTTGAGGTGGTAACACTTAGGAAAAGTGAAACAAATAAAGTAAGACACTTAGTAGAATGGACCATGGAATTTGCGACACTAAGCTCACCGAGAAAAGTAAAGTGTGACGCTTAGCAATGTGAAGTGCGACACTTAGTAGTGTGTCTCTATAGAGATGTCATTCCCTCAGCTTGCATGATAGAAGCTAGAGGAATTTCTATATCATGATGCCTAGATGTTGGAGACCAGCCCCCCTATTGTCGTTTCCTCTAGTGAATTTTTTTCTTTCCCCAATTAAGCGACTAGTTACCAATGTGAACATTTTCACTATGAGGAAAAGAAGGTTCAAGTACGCGATCCAGAGTGAGAATCGATTTTAATGGAGGGTGGTATAGTTCATTTTTTAACGAGATTGACAGAGATGATGAACTATGCTCATCAAGACTAGGTACTACCAAAGGATCAAATGATTCTAAGGATTGTTGCACTTGAGTTGAAATCATGTTTAATGTGGAAACATGTGGGATGACATGAGTAAGTAAAGGAAAAACCCCCATGAGTGAGGAATCCTTAAGGATACCTACTCCCACACTCTCAATACTAGACTAACCTATAAAAGGAACATCATTCCCAACCACATTATGGAGATATGGAATTATATATTCTAGTTGGTCAACAGTGATAATTTTTCCTTGATGGGGAAATTGTAAAACACAAAACACCATAGATGCGATGGAAGTCATCGCAAAGAACCAATTACGACCAAGTAAAAAATTATAATCCAAGGGTGGGTCAATTACTTCGATATTGACCAAAACAATCTTACCCTTCAATGTCACAATGAAATATTAAGAAAGTATGTGAGACTGGAAACCATGTCCATCAAATGCTTTCAAGGTGGTAGGGGATTGGATAAGTTTAGGAGAACCTAGGGATTTCCAACAAGAAAAACACATGACACAGGTGGAGGGTCCTTCATCCAAAATAGTACAATGGATGTTCTTTCCACCTACCAAAGTTTGAATTTGGAATGCTAAGTGGTGGGAAAGCCTCTCCTTAAAATGATCCATATTAAATGTGATTAGGTTCTATTGCTCAGGATCCATGGCTCCAATGTTTGACAACAAGGTTCTATGTTGATTGAGACAATGTTGTATAAATTCAAGTGTAGACATAGCACAAGGAACCTATGACAAATATTTAACAATGTGGTAGTTTTGGGAAGCACAGGCATTTGGATTAAATGTCTCTTTTCGAATTAAGATCTTGAGCGGGCAGAACACTATGTCGGAGGTAGGATTCTTAATATGAAGAGAATTGTAAGATTGAGGATGAGTGGAAGTGGAAGGCTCATTGAAAGCCTTTCCTTTAGTCTAATCACCCAGAGGAGTGTTATAAGTGTTTTCTTGAGTTGTCACATTAAACACCTTAAATATTTACACCTGAGAGGTGTTCAACAAAGCATCCCCTTGGTGGGAATGACGTACATTTCCCCCTTTCCAAGGGGAAGTATTTTTTGCAACCATATTTTTCTACTGAACTGACTGGGAGGAACCCTTCATAAATTTAGCGATTGCCTCACGATGAGGGAAATCTTTCATGTAGTGGTCTTCCTCACAAATAATACAAGCAAAATTAGGATTCATATTCAGTGGGGTATAAAAAATATTTGGATTATCCTGCTCGTTAGAATATTTATTGGATTTACTCTTGTTTTTATTATTACCTCCTGGTTGTAGAGATGAAGATGATTGAACCAAATTCACCTAGAAGGTTTGAGCAGGAGCATAAGTAGTCTTAGAATTTGAAACAGAACATGGTTGCGAAGAAGGTTTTTTTAGATCGTTCGACGAACGAGGAGTGTTAGGGATCAGATCGTAAATTGTGCCTGACTAGGAGTAGACCAAGTCAAAATATTGTGCATGGCTGATAGATTTCTCCTCAATAACAAATTTTTCCATAGAAACATCACAGGAAATGTGTTACATCCCCATCTGGTACGACTCCTATGATGTACAACTGGTAAAATCACCCTTATTTTTTTTTTATTTTTTTTGTGTGTGTGTGTAGGAAGGTAATAATGAAATTATACTCAACATCGCAACATGACGACAACACAACACATGCAACTCATGAAACAAAAACATAATGACCTAACATAAAAGCACATCAAGCATCTGGAAGCAATGCACGACATTCAACCGACGAAAAATAAGAGTGACTACCCACCCGTCCTACCCTGTAATGGTTAGGACCTCCAGGACACATAAGCAACCCTCAAGCCCAGGTTCCCATCGATTTTGACCATTTAAGGTCTCAGGGCTGGTGACTGTTCTGAGGAACAAGGAGGTGTCTGCATCCCACCCGACACAAGCAGACCAAGCCTAATACAACTGGATTTTATCCTGGACATCCATTTCCAAGAACTGCTAACCCTTTGTGGGCTCATCCCAGCCTGGTAGGAATTCTTCCACAAGGATATTTTTCCTTTCAATCCTTAAACACCATCATTCCAATGCAATAGTCCCTTCAAAATAAATACATGGGGGGACCATTAGGTCAATCCCACTACGTACAAGGTCCACATATCCAGTCATAGTATATGGGTGGAAAACTAGGAAAACCATTGTATATGGGTGGAAAATTAGGATAACCACGATATATGGGAGGAGCATATAGATTTTTCGTCTCTCTACAACCTGTATATGGTCCTACTAGTGTTCCCATGCCATATGATTACCACTAGTATCCAAAGGATAATTAACATATTCCATTCTTGGATACATTAGATATGACAGATCTATCGCATTTGACCAATGATCCCATCCATCATGCTCCGTTTTGTCCTTCCATCCCTACCAAATTATCGTTTGACATCCTGAAATTAGATGGAAAACCTGGGGAATATGCTAACCGTCATGTTATGAATTTCCATTTATGTTTTCATTCCAACTCTTTGATGGATGACTCCATCTGTCTTCGTATTTTTCAGAGAACACTTACAGGTGTCACAACAAAATGGTATATTGAGTTGTCGCGTAACTCTTTTGTCGAATTTAATTCTCTTTCCATGTTTTTATTAACACATTTCAGTTTCCCATACGGTATGACTCCGATACCAATATTTTGACCTCACTCTGACAATCTTCTTCCACCCACATATACGAGCATATGCATGACTATAAATGGTCGAGACAATTGATTAAATCTACCATCTCGTACGAACTCCTATCGGATTGGTTTACAAAGACTCTCTTGCCTCCCATTTTGTAACATCCCCATCTAGTACAACTCCTACGATGTACAGCCGGTAAAAACACCCTTAATTTTATTTTATTTTTATTTTTTTTTGTGTGTAGGAAGGTAATAATGACATTATACTCAACATTGCAACACGACGATGACACAACGCATGCAAATCATGCAACAACAACATAATATCCTAACATAAAAGAACATCAAGCACCTGGAAGAAATGTACGACATTCAACCGACGAAAAATAAGAATGACTACCCACTCGTCCTACCCTGCAATGGTTAGGACCTCCAGAACACATAAGCAATGCTCAAGCCTAGGTTCCCATTGATTTTGACCATTTAAGGTCTCAGGGCTAGCAACTGTTCTGAGGAACAAGGAGGTGTCTACATCCCACCCGACACAAGCAAACCAAGCCTACTAAGCTAAGGACAATCATCCTAACAACCCAAAATTAATTACACAAGTAACTAGAACCCTTACAATGAGCAAACCCAATCACATTGAACATTTACAAAACCACGTACAAAATTAATTAATATTAAAAAAAAACCATTAATCAAGGCTAAAAGGTCGTTATCTATGACTTAAATTGGTGTTAGTTACAGATCAATTAACCAGTCTAAATTCCATTAGTCAATGAGTTACCCACTGAACTTAACATGAATTACAACTCAAATTTAGCGAGTCTAGGTTACCAATTAGGCAATATCTATAAATCCAACTAACCATAAACTTGAATAACAACATTAACATTCTTAAAGTGGAATGCTACCTATAGCACTTATGAATAGTTAAACCTCAACATTAGTCTAGATATAATGATTGAACTAAACACACTAGTTGGTTATTATCATTGAGGAGGAAACTGCCAGCTAATAACATTGTTGTAGCAAATCAACAAGGTAATTACATATATGTTATATAACAATTTATTACAGTAGTAACTAGGAATTTAACATAATGATTAGCATAATCAATTAATTGAGCAATAACAGGGTAGTTTGCATGACTATTTTCATAACAAGTATTATAGCACTAACAAGGCGATTATCATGTCAATTAACATAACAATTAATATAACAGTAGTGAGGCAATTTATATGACGGTTAACATAATGATTAATAATGCAAAAACAAGGCAATTTACATAACTGTTAATTGTTTAACTCGCTGCGACATTTAATCAATAAGTAGGAATCTGCTGACCATTCACAGTGTTGTAGCAATTGTTCTAGCATTTAGTAAGGCAATTAATATAGCATTTAACATTGCAATTAACAAGACAATTAATTGTCTTGCTAATTGGAATGTTATACCATATATTAGTCCAAGGTGATGGGTTATACCATGTTTGAGGAGGCATATGAAATTTATATACATTAAAATTTGGAGCAAGATTGATGTTTATACATGTTTGGAATGGTCTTGGTGCTCTAGGCCTCTTTTGAATGATGAAGGATAATGACTCCACATTCTCCTCCACTCCTAGAAATGTAGATTTTAAACTTGGTAAAGAAGGAAATTTGTTATTTGGATGATTTTCCTCACAAATTCCACAAACATATATAAGTTCTAAAGGGCACTCATTTATAGGATGTTGTTTAGTGCATTTGGGACAATAAACAAAAAATGTCGCCTTTTCTTCCTCACGTTTATTCTTGATCTATATTGTATCCATTTGCATGTTCAAAGAGTGTAAAATATCAATCTTCATATATTCTATTAATCCTCCTAATTCATACTTTATATGATTTGTTGGGTTAGAATATGGAGAGAGAAAACCTCTACTACTTCTACCTTTATTTCTAGAAAACCTTGAATGGTTATTGAATATTATTTTGATATCATCATAGTTCAACATGTAGATATATCCATTGGATAGGAGATTCAATGTTTCCATCATATATTCTCTTACTCCTCTAAGTAAGACAATCTTGAGTGAATCTTAATCCAAAGTGCAATTTTGAGCTCTCTTGTATCTTAGTTGAAATGTTTCTTCAAGTCTTCTAGAGATTCATCAGGTCCTTGTGCCATTCTAAAAATACCATCTCGTGTATAGATTTCTCTACAATAGTCTATGTATATTTCACTGAAGGTGTCTTTCATTTGATCACAAGTTGTGATATTATTTCCTGACAAACTCATAAACCATCTTAGAGTTGAATCCTTCAAGGTAGAAGGAAAAGATTTGAGATTTTTTTCATCAATGGTATAACCGTATGTCTTGCATATAACTGCAAAATCAAACAATAAAGTGTTAGCATAGTCATAAACATGCCCATGAAACTGAGGTAAAGAAGAAGGATTAGTATTTTTTATCTTGGCTTCCCCATCAGATTCACGAATAGGTAACTCAAGATTATCCATACGAAGCTAAAACAAACCTACAAGATATTTCTATGGGAACTGTGCATTTCTACAGGATCTACACAATTTCTACAGGATACTCCTATAGGAAGAAAAATGAAGTCTAAAAAAGTAGTGCAAGTCTGTAAAAGTATTGAAAAAGCTATATTATAAAATAAATGAAGTGAATCTATGATTCTTAGCCTTGGGAGGCACCTAGGAGTACTCCAAAAGGTTATTGAACATTTCTACAAGATGTTGCTACAACTATCCAATTAGTTGAAATCTTAACATATATGGAAATTTATCATGCAAAACTAAATCTAAATTCAATAGATAATGAAACACTATCTAAACACCAAATAATATACATGAAAACTACAAAAATAGTAAAAAGGGTCGTTGATCCCTCTTGGATGGGCCCTACCCAAGAAGCACAAGGAACCTAAAAGAAACTTCAATGGACTGAAGGAAAAACCATTTTATTTCATAAATATCAGTAGTACATTAATAACATCAAAGTTCTTAGTCTTCAACAAAAACTCTTGAAGAACATCTCCATGCAACACTTCTCCAAAAATTCACTATATCTCTCTCTCTTAGACTAGATGACTATATATAACTAGAGAGTTCGACCTCCCTTCCTAAATCAAGGAGAGTGATGAGTAAATGAGAAATCTCAACCCTTTACATCTATATTTTTGAATTGGTGTTGATCAGAAGTGGTCATAAATGCACAAGGAGCACTTTTTGAGGTAGGTGTAGACAATTTCCCTTGATCTTTGGTTGGAAGCTCACTCGAGGGGAAAAATACCATGTTTCTAGGAGTTTGTCTCCCTTGACTCCTGCAGTTTGACTTGGTTGGCGCAACACATGCCTTTTTACAAAAACATTAGTTCAAAAAAGTATATTATACATAAAAAACCACCTCAATCATAAATTCATTAAGAAGCTTACAAAATACCCATGTCTGACCATTAAATATGGTCAAAAACAAAAAATAAGTCATTTTGTGGTGGAAAAATATGTCAAAGATGATCCTTTCAAATGTACAATAATGAGGCTCATTAGTAGGCATTAGGATTAAAAACCTGTAAGAAAAATGCACAACAAGAAAATACAACAGATATTGACCAAGAGAAGCACTAGCTTAACTTCAATAAATTGAGTAGTGTCGACGTCAATTGGAGGGATGAAACCTTCCTATTAGAAATACAAAATATCAATAAGACCATGGTGGGTTTCAATCCAATTGAAGGTAGCATGGATACAACCCTACTCATTGTGGTGAAAAATACATTAGATGGAATATATGTGGGTCCCAAATAACACAACATCTAGGGTGAAATAAAAAAGAGTATGGTAATAGGGTACCACCCATCCATGACATTGAAAAGAAAAATCATCTATATATCAATCACAAGAGGATATATCCAACTTTCTATGGTGATCACTATTGACTTGGACATAGGTGAACTTGCCTCATGTCCAAGAAAGAACCCATATCTTCTGAATAGGGATGATTTTAAGGATGGAAATTTATTTTAAAATGTAGAAACCTTGGTGAATCTTACTAATCCTTCATATTCCAACTATAAATGTTTGGCGATATTTTTGTAAAAATATTCAAATTTGTAAGGATTTTATATAGTTTTTATAAAATTTTGGCGATTTGTAAAGTAAAATAATTTTATCCTATAGAATTTGGGTGAATCATTTTTAAAATAGCGAATCTCGTTTTTGGAAAAACCATGGAAAATTAGCCCATGAGCGAAATTTAGCCCCTAAAATCATCCATACTTTTGAATCTAATTTCAACAGGATTCGACATACAAGAATGAGAAACATGCACCATAAATTACAACCATGTTAGGATGTCAGTTACAATACTTTCAGCCAAGCACATCGAATTACCAACCCAAAGTACCAAAATCATTAGTTCCAACTACATATGTTGAAGAAGATACATATTAATTATATTTGTTGTAAATTTTGGGGGATTTAAATTTTTGAGATTTTGTGTATTTACAATCCCCTCCTTATTTGGGACAAGTAAGGATTTGAGGGTGGCGGAGAATTTGGAGGGCGTAGTTGACTAGTAAACTAGGACAATCAGTTGACCTAATATAATATGTCAATTGAATGTAGATAAAATACAACTAGTTAGTTGAGTCGGTCAATCGATGGGAAAACATTGACTGACTAAGGTAGTTAGAGAAGTTGTAACTATGTGGCACTGATACCAATGCATAAATAGATATGATCATATGATGTAATTGGTGGTGATTGATTTCTTATAATAAAATACTACCTATTGCTTGTTCCACTACTACTTTTCTCCTTTTCTTCGTTCTATGTATACATTCTTGTATATTACTTATAGAATGATTCTATATATTATATTTTTTTGGCCTCATATGTTCCCAAGCATGCTAGACAAATTCCCTTACAAATGTTATAATATTGAAGACGTAAATAGAGATACATGTACATGGAAGGAACTTAAAGAGAAAATTATTAAAAACTTTTTCTTTGATCCAACACAAGTTGACTTATAAGACACAAACCTGGAGCACATAAATTGTTTAGATAAGTCAATGAAGAATACACATGAAGGGTTAATGGAAATAGAACTTAACTAAAAAATAAAACCCATCAATCGAGATAAAAAAAACTCAACCACAAGTCAACTAACTATTTGGTAAATCGATATTGACCACACAAACCACATTCATTACATGCCATTAATGAAGCATTCCATCAAAATGATGACCACATTAATTAACATTAAAGTAGATTGCACCAAAATTCTATAAATATCGCCTTCATGCATAATGAAATATTCACATAAAGTAAATTTCCTAAGTCTCAAGGTAGAGAGAAAAAAAGAAGTTTCATTCAGTATTTACAGATCCGTAGACCAGGAATTGAATAAAAAGTTACACAAAGGATTGGTACGCCACCAAACCTTGAAGGAACCATGTTACACAATATCAAAGAAGTAGTATTAGTAGTGAGAGGAATGAATTCGAAAGTAGGAAACCAAACCAAAAATAGTTTTGATAAGTAACAACCATTAGGATTGAATTCCTGCAAGAACAACAACCAATAAGCAAATGTGTAATATATTGATAAGGAGAAGCATTGCCTCAACTTCAATAAATTGAATAGAATAGAATACAATTGGAGGAATGTAACCCTCCTGTTTGAAAGACATAATATTGTTATTCCCATGGTGAGTTTCAATCCGATTGAAGGTAACATGGATACAACTCCATGCATTATGGTGAAAAATACATCAGAGGGAAAAGATGTGGGTCCCAACCCACACAAGCTTTGGGGCACAAGTAGTGAGAATGGTAATGAGGTACCACCCATTGATGAAATCAAAATAATGTTCATATATATTAGTCATGTGAGGATATCCCACTACATGCGATCATCACTATTGACTTGGTCATAGGTCAAATTTCCCCATCTTTGAGAAATAACCCATATCTTGTGAATCTAATTTCAACAGGATTCAACATAGAAGAATGGGTAGTATGCACCACCAATAGCCTTTTTAGGACTTCAGTTAAAATATTTTCAACCAGCCATGTTGAGAAACCAACTTGAACTATGAGAAGACACATTTCTAGTAGCTTATGCCCAAGTAGAACCATATTAAGTATAATTGTTGTAAAATTTTGTGGATTTCAATTTTTGAGATTTTGTGTAATTCCAAACTCCCCCTTATTTGAGACAAACAAGGCTTCAAGGGTGGGGGAGATGTTGGAGGTCCTAGTCGACTAGTCAACTAGGTTACTTAGTCGTCTAAATGTAATATTTCAGTTAGTTGTAGAGAAAATATGACTAGTTAGTTGAATTGATCGATCGACGGGACAAGTCTATTGACCAAGGTAGTTAGAGAAATTGTAACTACTTACCATTGATACAAATGTATAAATATATGTGATCATATGATGTAATTAGTGGCGATTGATCTAGTATAATAAAATTGAACCTATTGTTGGTTCCACTACTATTTTTCTCCTCTTCATCCCTCTATGTATGTATGATTTCATATTACTTATTGATTTCTTTTCTATATTATATTGTGTGTCTACACTATTTATTTTGTAATCCCTTATATTACGATAGGATCCATTAAATTGATCATGGTTTAGGTCATATCAATTTTTCCTAAAACTATTTTTTCCTCCACCCACCAATAAGACAAAATGTTCTTGATGTCATTGCCATGATGAGATTGCTCAACAAATATAGTAATCATATAATTTTTATGTTGGTGGAGTTTATAATATTTTTCAAGTTTTGATTCTTGATAAGAGGCTATATATTTTCCTTCATCATTTAACATAGTTCTATTATCAATGCATGTATGCTTTATCACCCATTCAATATATTTTGAACATGGAATAATTATGGTATTTACAATGGTGGTGTGTAAATTAGATATTATAATATTTATAATCATCAAATCATTCATGTTTATCATAGTGGGGTCACTATGTAGAACTACTCCTAGGGTGGGCCTAAACAAGTTTGACGTATCTCTCCCATTTGGATGGTTCACCTAGATGGAACATTACATTTACCTCTAGGACATTACTAATCACATGATGCAAATAAAGCTAGGGGTCTTGTATCTATATCCAAAATCATGGAAATGGTGGCAATGGCATAAAAAAAAAATGTAGGCTATATCACATGGATTCAATTTGTTAAATATGTCTATGAACGTTTTTGGAATTATACTCACTATTTGGGGAAGCTTAAAAAGTTATTCCAAATAGGAATGATCATATATATTATGGCATCCTTTGATATGTTAGCTATCCCTATAGTTAACTTAACATATTATTTCGATAAATAATGTCTCATTAGTGGCATCAAGGAATATATTATAGCACAATCTAGAATGCAACGCCCCATTATGTGGTTGTAAGTGACACAAAGGGATATAGAAGCATAGATAGTGATCAATGCACAAACAAAAAAACAACCTTCATTTCCTGCACTTGTCCTCCTGAGGGTACTTCCCCAAGTGTAACTCCTACTCATCCCTTGAAATTACAAAGGCTATCTCTAGTGTAAATGGGAGATTTCTAGAGATGAGGAATCTTCTAAAATTCCGATGAAAAATGTTCTCCAGGTCACCGGTGTAAACAAAAAAGATTGTTCCAAATTTATATGATCACCCATTCCCTATAAAAAGACATAATTGTCGAAAAGACACTGGAGTTACAAGTTGAAGACACCAACACTCAAACTCAACTCCATATCGAACATTTATTCTCTCATGAAGAACCACTTATCGCCTTATGTATATTATCAAGTATTTCAACTCCAAAACCTTGAAACTCGTGGGTTACATCAAACACTAGAAATTCATAGTCCTAGTTGATAGTGGAAGTACTCACAATTTCATTCAAAAAAGGGTGTAAGAATAAACCCATTGTTATGTACACCCGGTTGCCAACTTTTGAATCATAGTCACAATAGAGGTATGATGAAATGTGGGGAAGATGTGAAAATGTTAGACTCCATATGGGAGACTATCAGCTCAAAACCCATCTAGTTTTCATTGATATGGGTGGGTGTGATATATTATTTGGGGGGAAATGTCTACGTACATTCGGACCGTTCACCATGGATTTCAAATACTTCTATACGAGTTTCTATAAATAGGGTTGTGTACACACCCTTCAAAATTTTCAGATAAGCTCTCCTGAAATAGCCAACTCTCATCGTATGGAGAAGTTATTAAAGAAGGTACACTCTGGAATTATTTCCCAATTTAACTCCATATATCTTATGAATAACCCCACAAAAGAAATCCACCCAGACTTAGAGCTAGTCCTTGAAAAAAAACATTAGGTATTTCAAACAACAAAGGGTGTACCCCCTTCTCGACGTGAGCATGACTGTAACATCCCCATCTACTGGAGCGACTCCTACGATGTAGAACCGGTGAAAGAATCCTTAATTTTTTTATTTTTTTGTGTGTGTGTAGGAAGGTAATAAAGACAACATACTTAACATTGCATCATGGCGACGAACACAATGCATGCAACACACGCAACAACAACATAACGACTTACCTAAAATCACATCAAGCAATTGGAAGCAATGTACGACATTAAACCGACAAAGAACAAGAATGACTACCCACCCGTCCTACCCTGCAATGGTTAGGACCTCCAGGACACATAAGCAATGCTCAAGCCCAGGTTCCCATCGATTTTGACCATTTAAGGTCTCAAGGCTGGCGACTGTTCTGAGGAACAAGGAGGCATCTACATCCCACCCGACACGAGTAGATCAAGCACATTAAATGTTTACAAACCAATTACAACAATAATTGTAATGAACCACAAGACCCTCCACGGGAAGTGCAAGCTAAAAACGACTTCGCCAATATCCCGATCAATCGTCGAGTCAAACTATTCAATAAATGTAGTCTATTTTGATCATCTATCACGAGCCCACTTAGCATGTCTAAAAAGCAATAAGACATTAAGGTACAATCTAAATTAGCCTTAAAACCCAACCATTAATCAAGTCTAAAATTAGTCAATAAATACACTCTAATTTTAACATTAATTATGAATCTAAATTAGCAGGTCCAAACTATAATTAGGTCATTAATTATAAATCTAATTAACATTAATGCAATCTAATTTAGCAAGTCTAAAATTAATCACTAATTTAGCTGTTACCAATATATGACAATCATTAAAATGTAAAGGTATAATGCTATATTCAAACATTATTAACAAATAAATGACCAACATGTTGTCTAGCAAATTTAATAGATGAAAGTAATACAAGTTATCTATTACACATTACAACCGTTAAGTAATGACAAGAAAATTAAGTGGGCTACTATCAAGTTGTTCCTTACTTGCTCAAATGCAGGTACTCAAATTTGGTGTTGCAGTCCAACCATAGTTGCTATGGGGGTCTAATAATAATCGAGATGTTGGTAAGAATGTTACTGGCTATAATTTATGATGGTGCATGTGTACAGGCGATCGATGGATTAAAATTTGCAGCAGAAAAATTAACATTTTCTCAATTGAGATTGTTGTACACTACATACTTGTTGTCCTGAATTACTAAATTTAGCCGTCATATTGAACCGTTTGAGGCGTTGTCAGATCAACTAACCCTAATAAAAAAATGGCTGAAAACGCAGACCATCAATTAAGGAGGAAGGGGATGTCCTTTATCAGGGTAAAACCTACCACGATCCATTAATTTCTAAAATCTAAAAATGTTGCAATAAGACTGTAAATGCATAACAATAGCGATACTAAATTCATAAATCGCTCAGCATAAGGATTGTGCATGGAGCCAATCTGCGAATTAGGAATGGTGCAGGTGGAAAATATAACTGCGTAATGAAACATCGACGTAAGTTACCAATTCACATGCAAAGGATAAATCATTGTGGTTGGTCACGAATCTTGGTCAGATAGAGCAGAAGGGTTGCTGTCAGGAACAGGAATCGCTGTCCCAAAACAGGTCAAAAATGAAATATCAAAACTCAGTCCAGAGGCCAGGTGTTAACATCAATCACTGGGTTACATCTAAATTCGTTGTCCGATAAGAGTAAAATCGCAGGCAATAAAAAGGCTAAAGTTTCACAACCCCAAGACGGTAAAGGGAAACATGGTTTGAAGGTTAATCCACATTCCAGAATTATAGACTTAAAGGAGTAAAATCTCATTGTACTTCAGTGATATCACCATCCCTTACACCCAAATAAAATGTGACCCAAGCACAATCAAAAGCACCCCTATACGCAGCAACACGCCCCCAACACAGTAAAAAAAAACAACGAAGGCAAACCAGAAAAATTTCCGCGGTGGTTCTTGTGTAACAAGAGCATGCGCTCAAGGAAAACGTTTCACTCTATCTCAAGGGACATCCTAATGGTCATTCCAGAAGAAAAAAAAAAAAAAAAAAAAAGAAGAAGAAGGCGTAGGCAAGTGAAGGCTACGAATCAATTTGGTCAACACAAACTAACTGTCTTCATAAATTTAAGGAGCAGAGGTATGAAAAGGGAGGCAACCAAAATAGCGGTCAAAACATACAAGGTTATGCTACGAGGGAGGTATCCAACACAACACTAATTTGACCATGAAATAAACCGTAGATTTAAAATGTCCATGAATATAAAATGCAGAGTTAANAGAAGAAGAAGAAGGCGTAGGCAAGTGAAGGCTACGAATCAATTTGGTCAACACAAACTAACTGTCTTCATAAATTTAAGGAGAAGAGGTATGAAAAGGGAGGCAACCAAAATAGCGGTCAAAACATACAAGGTTATGCTACGAGGGAGGTATCCAACACAACACTAATTTGACCATGAAATAAACCGTAGATTTAAAATGTCCATGAATATAAAATGCAGAGTTAATTTTTATTCATCAATGCATGAAAACAAACGAGGAGGTAACATTTTTACATCTATTACATAAAGACAATCACAGAGATAATATTTTTCATCCATTCATATCTACAATCGCAGGGGTAATATTTTACATCTCTCATATAATTACAATTGATGAAGTAAATAAAACAAGTCAATCCAACAAGAACCCAAACGCAGATCGAAGTTAAATACTTTTTTTTTTTACATCTCGAGGTACCGATATAAAAATGCTGACAATAGTGGGAGAATGCCAGGGCCATAGGGATAACTCATCGAAAGGATCTCAGTGATTCTATCAGTTAAGGCGCAGAAAAAATAAACAACAAGGAAGCAAGATGATTCGTAACATAGGTTGTACTGAAAGACGCAAGTCCAACAATCAGGCAAGGACATCTACAGAGGTAGACAGCTGATAGGTTCTCCTTCACTTCATCATCCTCGAATAGAAAAGCAGGGCGTTGAGATCCATAGGTATTTTAACCCTAAGGCGACGAACGTAGATCAGGCTCCTGGCCGACTACTCAGGCGAGGACTAGTGAGCTAGGGACGAAGGCTAAACAACCTCAAGGTCGCAATCAACACATAGGGTGGTCATGACATGTGGGAAGACGAAGGTCATGGGAGTCAACCACCATTGAGCTAGGCTAAGAAAAGTTTCAGTCACCAATAAAAAAAAAACATCATTTTACTTTTCCATTAAATAAGTAGATCCGAGCATAATACAATATTTTTTTATTGCCTTAAAAGATGCCTACACCTATGTCTCCTGAACTTCAAATTTTTATCGCATTTTGCAGATTAACGATATTTTCATTTCATGCAACGTTTGCAAATTGGTTTCAATTTATTTTTCACGATTGAAAGCATGAAAACTCATCCATCATTTTTTGAACTGTCGTGAGCTTCTGATTGATATTCTGAAAGGCACTCACCTTTGGTTTATTATTATGTGGCTGAAGAGATTTTTCAAACTATGACATTCTTGCTTTGATCGCGCAACTTGACTTTTATTTGACTGATAAGGCATTAAGCATGTAAATGTATGAATTATACTTGATTATATAGGGGTCATGGTTGATTTTGGTTCTTATATAATGTGATCCTTACTATTGTAAGCTCTTGGCTTATCGATTTTA
>SNQJ01S0194894.1:0-17583 GCA_010110895.2 Picea sitchensis | reverse complement strand
AAGCCATAAATTTGTAAAATATATGCAGAAAGAATTTGAAATGTCGCTACTTGGAGAGATATCCTTCTTTTTGGGACTTCAGATACATCAAAGCAACCAAGGAATTTTTATTTCTCAAACCAAGTATATCAGAGAAATGCTAAAGAGGTTCAGAATGGAAGATTGAAAACCAGTTATCACTCCCATGCAAACCAGTTGCAAGTTGAGCAAAGATGATGATTCGAAGTCTACAGATAAAAGGCAATACAAGTCAATGATTGACAGCGTATTGTATGTGACAACACCCATACCAGATTTAATGCAGGCAGTTGGACAGGTGGCACGATTTCAAGAAACACCAAAGGAATCACATGTATTAGCAGTGAAGAGGATTTTTAGATATCTCAAAGGAACGAAAGAGTTTGGGCTATGGTATCCAAAAGGAAAGGATCTATCACTAATTGCCTACACATACGCAGATTGGGAAGGTTGTATTGATGACCGAAGAAACACCAGTGGAGCAACGTTCTACTTGGGTGAGTGTTCAGTATCATGGATAAGCAAGAAACAATCATTAGTATCTCTATCTACAACCAAGGTAGAGTATATTGCAGTAACAACATGTTGTACACAGGTTCTTTGGATGAAAAAAACTTTGAAAAATATACAGGTTGAGTATGATGAACCCATTCCAATATATTGTGATAATACAAGCTCCATCGATATCTCAAAAAACCTGGTGATGCACTCCAAGACGAAGCACATTCCAATCAAGTATCACTTTCTACGAGAACAAGTTACAAAAAAGAACACTAGAGATGAGTATGTGGGCACAAAAGAACAAGTGGCATACATCTTTACAAAACCACTTCCACGAGAAGCCTTTGAATATCTTCGCCAAATACTTGGAGTTATTTCTACTCCAAAATGAATGATTTTTAAATGTGTTTTGAATGTGTATCTTATATGTCTTAGATGTACACGAGGAAGCACCATAAGAGGACAGTTTAGTCAAGGGGAGCAACCCCAGATGGAAAGATACATTTTCCATTGATGACAAAGGGGGAGAGATTTATCAGATGCAGAGGATAGAGGCATGGTTCCAGGGGGAGCAGATTTAGTAGATGCAGAGGACAGAGGCATGGTTCCAGAGGGATCATATTTATCATATGCATAGGACAGAGGCATGGTTCTAGGGGGAGCATGAGTGATATGATTTCAGTATTGAATCAGAGTGTTTTCATCAATGCCAAAGGGGGAGATTGTTGATTAAGGTTGGTTGTCATTGATGTCAACCCTTGAAGAAATCCCTGTAGCACAAAGGTTTGGGTAATGGACCCAAGATTGTTTGATGTAAATATGAATCATTATTGTTTTTTCATGGTTCATAATAAGTAAATATGGATGAACTCCAAAGTGGCCCCCTTATGGTGAAATCCCTCATGGGAAGATGCTTTGTGGAGTAAGAGAACTCATGCTTAATTGTGGAATAATGAGATTAAGGACAATTAATTTGTTAGGGAAACTATCATATATGGATAGTGGTTTTCATTCAATTTCTGGTGGTATGTATAACGTCACATAACTCCTCACGGTTAGAGAGTTATGACCATGTGAAGTTGGAGAACCCAGGTTTGGGTAATGGACCCAAGTTTGTTTGATGGATAACAATATGATTTTTGCTATATTTGAAGGTAATAATATTCTATATGGATAGTAAATTTCATTCCATTTCTGATGGTATGTGGAACGTCACATAACTCCTCACTATTTGAGAGTTATGGCCTTACGAAGTTGGAGGACCCTCACATGTCATCTAGAAGCCCCAAAAGGTCAAAGTAGTCAAAGTGGTTTAAGGGATTTTAGAAGGTAAATAATAAAGCGAAGTGATGAATGTACTAGAATTCAAAGTGAATACAAAATAAATTATTTAAATAATAAATTTAATGGAGAAATTAGAAGTGGTTTAACCCTAAAATAAGGAAAGTGGGCAAAGTGAACTAGAAGATGTTTTTAAGGAAGCTACTTGGAGAGTATAAATAAGAGGCTAAGCTCTCTCATTTTAATAAAACTTGAAAATATTGAATATCTATAGGTGTTTGAGGTAACCAAGGATATCTAAGGTGAAATTTTGAGGGAAGGTGAAGAAAACAAGGCCAAAATGCAAGGAAGGATAAATTCTTTGATGGTGCTTTCTAAGGTATGTTATTTATAGGTCATCTCACCATTTTCGCTATAATGTTTTTTATATAATGATTCAGACCGTGAAATTTCTATTGCATTGAGAAAACATATCCAAGTATCTGTGGTAAAAAATTCAGCTTGTGGGTCATTGTATTTTTGGAGTTACACTCCATGGAAAATAGGGTTTGTGGCTAGTCCTGAAACTAGTCAAAAACATGTGTTTTGGGTAAAAACGTCATAACTTATTCATAACAAATCCAAATTCAGTGAGACAAAATGTGTTGGTTAGGGTATAGTTTTTAGTATGATGTGTAATAGTTTTAGATCAATTCAACAAATATTTTGTGTGGGGCACGCTCTATAAGGTCGCTCTCTAGAATAAGCCAAAATTCAGCAAGGTATGCCATTTTTGCTATAACTCCTTTTCTGAGAGGTTCCAAGTAGTGAAACCTAAAGGAATTGCATAAAACACACTGAATAACATTGTGTATCAGTTTTATATATTTATATATTACAGGTACAAAGTTATGATTACTTCAAGTTAGGTTTGTTGACTAATCCAAAACTAGGCATGTGAGACTAAATAAAAGTTTGATGAAAATGCTAGTCTCTTGTTGTTAAAGTTAAGGAAGGTTTGCATGAATGTGATAATATACAATAGGTCTATTACAGAGCTAAAAATCAGATTTGGATGATGAAATTGATGAGGGATTTTGGTTGAGGTACATGTTGAGTACATGGATGATGAAATTGATGAGGATTTGGTTGAGGTACATGTTGAGTACATGGTTGAGACAAGTAGTTGATGAGTTGGCACATGCTACGAGGTGTATAGTTGATGATGTTGGTACATATTGATGAGTCATAGTTGATGAATATTTGAAACATGATTGGTACATACTTGGTACATGGTTGATGCACTTGTTTATGGTACGTGCTGATTACAGGTTGATTTGCGCTGTGTTGGTGCATGGTTGATAACTTTATCATACAAAGCTGATTACACGTTGAGGTACAAGTTGATGCATGGCTTCTAGATTTATTGGTATAGGTTTACATTGGCATATCTCATAGTGATAGTGGTTCCATCATTAATACTCTACTCTCGGTGGCTGGACGGGAAATGATAGTTGGTTGCAGCTTTCACCTTCCTGGCTGTATCCGGCTGAACACAGTGGGCTGTAGCATCCCTTCCTAAGTTGTAGTCAAAGAATTAGGAGTTGGAGCCTCTTCGGGTTGTATCCCGAAACTAGGGGTTGCCTCCTTCCAGCTGCATACATGGAAAACAAAGGAAGTTATGCTTCCAATGAATGTAATTTCAAGACATATAAGAAAAATCATTCCAGGGTTTTCTCTCGCTTTGGGTTTCCCTCGTGAAACACCTGCACCGCATGTGTATGATTGTTCATTTGTTCATTTTTCAATATTGATGATAATTCTACATTTACAACACTTGGATTATTTGTTGTAAGTAACAATTCTCTATTATCGATTCACCCCTCTCAAGAATCCAACAAATCTTCTGTGTCACGACTCATTTTAGTTCACGCATCGATATTTTATTTTCCTCGCTTCTATTAGCTACAAAAATATTTTTGCAGTAATTGGCTCATGCTCGAGGTTTCTAATTGGTTCCTCGGGCCTAGTTGTTTTTCCACATACTGCTGGACAATGCTCCAAAGATCATACCCCATCTTAGAAAAATTCATGGGCTCCTATCCATGAGCTCCTATACCGACTTTCCATGCTTCCGATATCAACTTCACTCTCCCAAGTGGCATATTCTATTAGATGTCCCTTCCATTTGACCAAATACTCAAAATGGGTCTTCCTTAGGGTATTCTTACCAATCCTCTGATAAATGATCTTTTCCATCCGTATTTTCTCGACATAGGCATTTGTTTCTCCCATTAATTCTTCTCTTGATCTACTGACCCCTTTGTGTCATCCCTCCTATAAGTATACATGTATGAGATAAGTTTATCATGGGCATATTGCCCATATCATCTGGTAGCTCAATCTCAGAGGCATTTGCATCAAACTTCCTCAATATCTTTCATGTCCCATCTTCTTTCATCTTTAGTTGTTATATGTCCCCTAGGGAATCTCCTTCCCGAGATAAAAGAACCGATCTCCTACTTCAAATTGAAACTCTTTTGTGATGTTGATCAACTCTGTATTTGCATTCACTATTTCTCTTCTTCAACTACTCCTTAATTTTATTATGAGGTTCCTGCATTTCTGCAACAAAATATTATGATCCAACGCTTCTGATCTCACTCTGCTCCAAGTCTCTCACCATACCTCTGGTTTGCATTCCATACAATATTTGGAATGGGATCTTTTCGGTGCTCCTTTTTGGTGAGTCGTTTTATGCAAATTTTTCTTGTGGTATAATTTGATCCCACTTATTATGGTGCTCGGTGACCAGACTCCTCAATTAGTTTCCCAAACTTTTGTTTACCACCTCAAGATGTCCATCCGTCTCGAAAGGATAAGTCGAGCTAAAGGAAAAATATGTCCCTAAATTCTTCCATAGTGTTCTCCAAAATGACCAACAAATTTCATGTCTCTGTCTGAGACAATTCTTCAGGTTAGGTCGTGAAGTCTCACAACTTCCTTGAAAATAGGATTTACAACATGTGTTGCATCACTGGTCTCTAGCATGGGATAAGGTGCCATTTTCGAAAATATATCCACCACCACAAATATGGAATCAAACCCTTTTTGCGTTCTTGTTAGTCCCAACACAAAAATCCATTCTTATTGCATCCCATGGCCTCTCACGTATGGGTAATGGTTGATACAATCCGTTCTATCTTTTACCTTTTGCATGTTGATAGATGGAATGAGGATGGAATGGACTGGAATGGAATGGACGGACGGAAGGAATGGATGGATGGATGGATGGACGGATGGAATGGAAGGAGGAATGGAAAGGATGGATGGATGGAGGAAGAGGAATGGATGGAATGGATGGATGGATGGACGGAATGGAAGGAGGATGGAAGGAAGGATGGATGGAGAATGGATGGATGGATGGAATGGATGGAGGATGGAGGACGGATGGAAGGAGGACGGATGGAAGGAGGACAGGAAGGAATGGAAGGAGATGGACGGACGGATGGAACGGACGGATGGATGGATGGATGGTGGACGGATGGAAGGGTGGAGGAAAGGATGATGGATGGAGGAATGGATGGAGGAATGGATGGAATGGAATGGACGGAGGATGGATGGATGGAATGGACGGAATGGAGGATGGACGGATGGACGGACGGATGAATGGAGGAATGGAAAGAGGATGGATGGATGGAAGGATGGATGGATGGACTGGATGGATGGATGGATGGATGGATGGATGGATGGAAGGATGGATGACGCCAGGATGGATGGTCCCCGCAATAGATCTTTACACAAGATTTGATTTCTTGTGACGAATGTGCACACTTTGTGGAAGTCTCTTTATACTTCCTTGCAAAGGAAATCTTACAATATTTCTCCCGAGTTTTACGAAGCCTAATCGACTCGCCAATGCACTCCTGCATCGCAAACACCTTGCACCTGCTCATGAAGAAAAGCGAAGTTGAGAATCATACAAGCATCTTAAAGCCACATACTCTCATAGAAATATCCATTCATTCTTGATACAAAAAAAAATAACAGAGAATTGAAAAAAAAAAAAATTTCTCACATTTGACTAATTTTCCTCTATTATCTTCTATTCAAAACTGAAACGGTTATAGAAAATTTAACAACAAACTGCTTCACAAATTCCTACTTGATCATAACTCTCGTCAACCTCTCTATAGGGCATACAAACTCCTATTTATACAAAAGGAAACAAACTATTGCTATCTAACTGGTGGTTAAGACAGACCAGTATAAACTCCTGTCGCCTGCTCGCTTTTGTCAACGCCAAGATGATCTTTTGTTTTCTATTTCTATCACTTTTAAGAAATATTTGTAAGATCGGGTTCACGCTTGAGGTTCCGGGAATTGATCCTCTAAGCACCGAAGGTTGTTCAACACGTAACAAGGATGATGCTTCGTGATCACGCCTGATGATTTTGTGCCCCTGTAACAACTTCTCTATCAAGGAGTACACAACTACGTCATCAATAAGACATGCAGAGGCCAAAACAACTGAAGGGGAAGAAGGAAGTGATGACATATTTTTTGAATTCATTTCAAGCGTAATAAAGCAAAAATAAAAATGATTGTACTTAGAAACATCATATACCATATTGTGAAAACATATTTTTATGATAAAATTTATTGAGATGAATTTTTTTATGTCTATGATTAATGAATGAGTGAATGAATGATTGCTATGGAGCAGCTTTATCCACAAAACCACATATTTTTATTTATGAATTTGTTGTTTGCTAGTGTCTACAGTAATGAATCTTAATGTGTTGCTTCAACTATGTTTTAGTAGATAGATTGGGTACCGGGGAATTAAGGGGGGGGGGTGCCATAAGAGCTTCCACCTTCACATGGCTGGCCATGTTCAAGAGAGAATAAATTAGTATTTGGAAAATCTTGGATCAAACCTCCCTCAATCCAACATAGAAACAACAAATTCAAAGTTGACTTCGTTGTTGCTCACAAATCGTAGGGAGGTTTTCTCCAAGATTAGACTACTCCAATAAATTATTCTTGAACCAAGAGGAGCTCATATTTAGATATTCATGCACTCAAGTCTTTTAATTATTATTTAGTCATAATTTTTTGTTAATTTTACTAATTTGTTGTTTCTTTAAGTGTTGGTTTAATTATTATAATAACTACTGCAAGAGATCTATTGGAGCAACATTAAACAAATTTCATACAAGGAAAACCATCAAATATCTAGGTACTTTAGTTGTTATTCTTATCTAATTGAAATTGATTTGTATGATTGACTTGATGATTTATATTGTGATTTTGGTTCTTCCCACTCAATGCATGATCGACATGATGGTTTATATTGTGTTGTTGTTACCTTGATTTTTGACAATGGTTACTTTCTATGTGGTTTATAAGACCTTAGGAAGGTGTGGGAGTACCACCTCAAAACATGTAGACAACTCTTTGCCTACCTCCATTGCAACTTCATAGAACTTTTTCTTAAAACTTTTAGGTATTCAATTTTGTTTCTTTAACTTAACTAGTGAAATAGTTCTCTAGTCCATTTGGTTAGATAAAAAAGTGGTGGTTTTCGTTCCTTGTTTTCTCCATTGACTCTAATTTGTTGTAGAATAATCATGAAAAAGTGAATAAAAATATTAGCATCTTCCAATATGAGGTACATGCAGATGCCACACCATGACCTGTGTCATATCCTCTATACACTATTCTTATTATTAATCCATTACACAAATTTAAATATCATCTACCTAGGTTTTTAGGGAATGGGTAACTTCTATTAATGAAGACCTGGTTGCATTCTTTGATCCATGCAATAATATTGGTGCTCATGATAATGACTCGTGTATGAGATTATTTGTAATGGAATGTAAATGTATTCATTGCTTGTTGTTTTTTAAATGAAATGTTTTGATATTGAATATGATGCAATTGTTGACCCTTGGTACTAGGACATCATATTGTACTTGCAAAAACCAACAATGCCCTTCCCATTTGCAGGCCAATGAAAAAAGGAGACTAAGGTTATAAAGTACTAATTATGCTATGTAGAACAATTGGTTGGTCCATAAACATGTTGATGATATGTTCTTTGATGTGTTGGTAAGTCCCAAGACATATATATATGGAAATTTTAGGATGATGCTCATTTGCAATTCCATACTAGTGGGAATTTACCTGCTAAAGCTAATGTGCATAAAATTATGTGTTATGGTTTGTATTATCCCACCTTGTTTCACAATTCTTTCATGTTTATGATATCATGTGATTGTTGCCAATGAGTAAGTGGCAAGAAAAAGTTTTTAGGTGTGCCCCTGAACCTAGTGAACAATTATTTTCCCTTTACCAAGTGGGGGATAGACTTCATAGGCCCCATTTATGCACACTTTTCTACTGATCACATTTTATCCTTACTAAAATTGACTATTTCACGAAGTGGCCCAAAGTTGTCTCATTAATGAATGCTAAGGAAGAACATGTTGTATCCTTTCTACAAGAACATATATTTTCCCTCTTTGGTCCACCTCTCAAAATTGTTAGTGACAATGGTGGTGCCTTTTCGTTTAGAGAGGTTTTGGGTCTTTTCCATAGGGAGAAATTAGAAAACCCATTTCCATAGTTCCTAAATTGTTTTTAAAAAACAAGATGATGTTGATAAAAAGGAATATTAATATGGAATTGGATAGTACACTACAATAAATGGATGTGTGTATGTGAATAGATGAGATAGTATGCTTGAAATGTATGATTGATTTTGAATGATGACATAAATTAAGATTAATGGAAAAATCTTGCATATACTTTAATATTTCCTTGAACAAAGCATTTGTTCTTTACCTTTGAAATGGTGAAAAATGAAAATTTTAGTATCCTGGTAGTTGATTTCTCCTCTTTGACTTATACAATGTATTACTTTGAATGTATTGCTTTGTGGATACTAACCACTCAACCCTTTTATACTTGATGAATAATTTTTTGATTGTTTTTAATTTTATTTTGATTTGGGAGTCATGATCATCCTTTGCATTGAGTTTTCCATGCATCTATACTATTGAGATTACCACTATTTTTCTTATTTGGATATAGGCTTGGGATGCATTTTTTCAACTGATACTTCTTGTGCCCTTTTTCACTCTATATTGTTGTTGTATTAGGAACCTTAGAAAAACTCAAGAATGAATTATTTGCTTGTCCTTTATATCCCTCAAACTTGCTTTGCCTGCTTCCCTGCTTCCCTTTGAATTTATAAACCTCATCTCCATTTTATTTTAAATCGAGGGCTTGAGAGGAAGCCTATGAAACTATTGCTAACATTCTCTATTTCATTGTCTACTTTGTATGCCTAAAATGTATTGAGAGGTATGCACTTGAAAATCATTTGAGAACAATCTCTTAATGAACATTCTACTTTCTAGAACGAGGCTTGTCTTGTATGTGAATTCCTTTTGATATATGGCTTGGAGATATGTAGAGCAACTTAAACTTGAAATTCTCTATTTTATCTTTCTTTTATTTTTATAATTGATTCTCTTTTGACACAGTGGTGATCTCTTTGACCTTTAATGAGAAGAACCATTCATAGTAAACTGCTTTTAATGAGAAGAACCATTCATAGTAGATTGCTTGCTATAAGCATTTAGTAAACTTAAAACTTTCACTTGGCTTTGTTGCTATTATAAGGTTGCTTCCTTGATATTTTTTTAAACTAGAACCTTGTGATAAAGAGTATGATTCATCACTTGAATCTCAAATAGTTCATGAACCTTTATTCTTTGAATGTTGTTGAACTCCGTGTGAAACCTCATTATGGGATATTCGTGTGTCCTTTTTCTTTGTAGCTTGAATTCTATATTCTCTGTCCTTAGTATTCCATAATCTATTTTCTTAGAATTTTCAATTCTATACATTGTTTTCTTTGACATATGATCATAATGGATGCTCGAGAGTATGTTCTTGTTGAGTTGCTTCCCATTCCATTGTTGCAATATGTGATATGAAACCATTGATTGGAAAACAACCTTTGACATAGTGAAATGAATCTAGAAAATATATGCATGATCTTGAGATATTTATGCATGTTTAAAATGATACAATGGCATAACCTTGTATTGAATCCTAGATAAAATATGTAATACCTTCTCTTTCCATGGCTCTAGATACTAATGGAAGTAAAGAATTACTAACTACCACCTTACACGTTGTATATTAATAATATAAATTTCATAAGTATAAATTCCATCTTTCATACCATTTGAGGAGGTTGCATGCTTAAGTATTTTAATTTTGTTAGCTCTGAAGTCTTTCATGGTAGTGAGTGATCATGATATGTCACAAAATTTAAATACATTGTTGTCCTTCTCTTCCTTTGCAGACCTTGGAATGATCTTAGATGATCAATGCATGATGATGAGGAGCTATGTAAAGCATAGATCCCTGATCATTGGTGGAAATACCTTGGAATTTGATTATGTTTCAGTAACACTCTATTTTATTGATTTATTGTAGGCCTCAGTATAATTTATATCACTGACCATTGTATCAATGAATTTATTTCCAAGCAAAATTTATCAACAAATGTTGTTATCCATGAATAATAGTAGTAATCATACATTTCATCCTTGTCCTTTTTCTTTGAACTATAATTTGATGTCCTTGATGAGGGATGCTAACGCATGCTTCTTAAGCCTCTTATCGTATTTGTAATGTAATCTTCCTTTAGCAATGTAGTGACCCATTTTTATTGAGTGACCAAAGGTAGGTCGAAAATTTGAATATATTTCAGAATGTATGCAATATTATGATGTTTTTGTATTTCTTTCTTGAGATGTTGCACTCTTCTTTTTTTTAATCCTCCGTACAAACATTTGGATAATATTAGATCCTCGATGATCAAACTTTGTTGCTTATGAAAGAGTTGAGTTCTTCATCAATACATACTATGTTTTTTTATTGATGTCTATATGGCTAAGTAATAATGAATGGTATGGGATTTGATTACTTTTTTAGAGTAGAAATTTGTATTCAGCTTGAGGTTGAATGTGTTTTTGATGAGTATCATTGGAGTTGATATTGAAATGTAAAAAATATTTTGAAGATTTGCTTTATCCTTGTAGAATTTGGAATCTAACCCTCGAAAAAATCCTTGAAAATAAGACAAGATTTCATGCATAGTTGTACAGGCTGAAACCTTTTGAGAAGAAGAACATGAAGCTTGTATTCCTTGAGTTTTCCCTTTGATTATTTGAGATTTGATGATGCAAGCTGGAATGGAGTGTGCAGGTCCTTTTGAGCTTTATTTTTCTATGCTTGAATTTAAATTTGTATACAACTATCATTAGAAATATGTTGTAAACTTTTTTTTCTTCTTTAGTTCACCATTTCCATTGTTGTTTTTCACTTTTTCTCTACCTTAGGGTGTCCTAGGGGATTTCACCAATGAGGGTATATTTTTCTACATATCAAGATTCACTAAGAAAACTAGTTTTCAAATCAAAATATATCCTATGATTCCTTGAGAGAGGTGTTATATATATATTATTTCTTTTATTTATTTATTATTTTATTTTATTTTGTTCGCTTTTTCTTCTTCTTTGAAATGATCTCATTGGAGGTATTGAAGGTAGGGATTTCCTTTATTCACTTCCACTGAGGAAATCATATTCTTGATTTTATTGGATTCATAACTTGTTATATGGAACCAATTATTGCTATTTATTGAACTTCTTATCATTTTGGTGCTTCATTCTTTTCATAAAAACTTATGCAACTATTTTAAATCATTTGTTCATAGTTAAATTGACTTTGTTGACCTTGGGTGATCTACAAGAAAAAAACAATTAGTTGTCTTGCAATACATGGTGAGGTTATGTAAGAAGAGAGATGTGATGAATTATGAAGTAATTTTCATTTTAACATGTTGAGGAGTGGTAGCTAGCTTAGACTACCCAATGATGTTTCTATGATAATTTTTTTATACGATATCATATTGGAGTGATTTAAAGGCCAATTGAATTTAGATTTATATGTAAATGTAAAATATAAATAAGTTTTGAAAGTTTATTGTTTTGACATGTGAAATCGACTAAAAAAACAACCTATGTGTCAAAGGTGTTTGCAGTTTCCATCTTGAACCAAAATAACTCTTTCATTTGATGTTACATTAACATGATTATAGTGGGAGATGAATTAGATTAATAGAAATATTTACACTAGAAATAGGTATTAAACATAATTTTAATTGATGTATGAAATATGCTAATAAATAATCAATATGCAAAATTGGAACAATGTAGATTTTGGGATAAGCAGTTACTTTTTTGGGCATAAATTCATATGATGTAAAAGTGGAGTGATTATGATAGGATTGGAAACTAAAATAAAAGGTCTATATTCCATAGAAATAAGTTTTGAAAATATCTCCATTTCCTTAAAATATGATTGTCCCTGATTATGTTTTTAGCAGCTTTGGTCTAGGTTTTCATAAAAAATCAAGGGTGTTAGAAGATATACTTGGAGGTGATTGATGTGGCTATTTTGACCTATTTTGAATGTGAAATACTCTTTTTTTTTTCTCGTCTACTTTTCACTAGTAGTTTTGGTAAGGTTTCCTTATGTTTTCAACATCATCCATATTAATATTCCTAACAATATTACCAACTTAACAAAAACTTTGGCCGAAGTTCTCATTTTTTCAAGAGTCACATTTTTTACCCCATTTTAAAAAATGGTGCTGACTGTAGCACCTCCTTTTTAGTGGTTTTTGATATTTTAATTTTTTTGAACTCTAATACACATTGCTTTTTTACTTATTTGTTAAAATTGACCCTCGACAAAAGCAATGCTACCAAGAGCATTGTTTTTTTGTTGAAATCAACTAATTGAAACCAAGGCTCTCTACAACTAGTACCATCATCAAATATAAACAACTCAAATATAATTCTAAATCATTGCTTAGATTTTTATTTTTTATTTTTTTTAAATTTATATTAAAAAATCAAAATCGCCAAAAGAAAAAACTTCACAAGTTAGTTTTTTAAAAATTAAAAGAATAAAAAAAACAATTCCATTTTAAAAACAAAAACTCTAACCCACTTAATATTTTTTTTGAAAAAAAAAAAACTCAAAAAAAAAAAAAAAAAAATTGAAAATTAAAAAAAATAAAAAAAATTTAAAAGACAAATTTATAAAAAAACAAATTAATGAAAACTAAAACCAAAAATTAAAACATATATAAAAAAATTAAGGTAATAAAACAACAATATGAGAAAAACTTTTAAAAAAGATTAAACACACACACAAAATATACATATAAAAATAAAACACCCAATTAAAAATTTAATAAAATAAAATAAAAATAACAAAAATACCTAAAATAAACCTTAAAATTACTTAAAACAGAAAATTTTGAAAAAAAACATAAAAAAAAATTCCAAAACATTAAAATTGAGAAAGTTATATATATATATATATATATATATATATATATATATATATATATATATATATATATATATAATCCCCAAATTTCTTATATTAGGAGCTTATCCCATGGACTCAAGCCCCCCCATCCACTAGGGCCCTCTAGGGTGATGTCACGATATATATAAAGTTTTATATGGTTTTGTATTTCTTTTTAATTTTATTTATTTATTAAAAATAAAAATTAAATAGTATATTTTTTATGTTTTTAATGATTTTTTATTTTTATTTTGGGACTGGTTGTTTTTGAAGGTATTTTTCATTATTTTTAAATTTTGTATTAAATTTTGATTTTAGGTGTCTCTAGTTTAGTTTTTATATATAATTTTTAATTTTTTTTGTTTTATCTCTTTTCAAAAGTTTTTCTCCATAAATTTGTTTTTGTTTTTAAATGATTTTGTCATTTCCCAAAAATATTGTTTTATTTCTTTTGAATTTTACTCTCATTTTATTTTTATTATTTTTGCTTTTTTAATATTTAGAAAACCGCATTAGAGTTTTTGTTTCTAAAATGGTTGTTTTCTGTGGAAATTTTAAATTTGTTTTATTTTTTATTTTTTTACCTTTGTTTTTTTTTTAATTTGAGTTTTGAATGTATTTTTTGAAATGTGTTTTTTTTTTTCATTTTAGGAAAAATTATTTGTGAAGATTTTCTACTCCATTTTTTAATGTAAATTTAAAAAAAAAAAAAAAAAAAAAAAATTGTAAATAAATTTTCATGTGACCATTTAGTATCAATTTGGGTTGTTTATTTGCTTAGAGATCTATTGTCAATGCCACAATTTCAATTAGATCGTAAAGAGCTATACTTTCAATGTTTAGAAAAAAACATTTTGTTTTAGGTATTTCACCTTTGGTTTTTTAGGTGTTAATTTTAATGTTTTTATAAACCATATGAGTTTTGAAGGCCATGTTTAAAAAATGTTGTAATTTTAACCCCGTTAGAAAAAATGGTGCTATTAGTAACACCACTTTTTGATTTGGGGGTTGATTTTCATGCTTTTTATGCAAACATATGGGTTTTAAGGGCTAGAGTTCTCGTTTTGAGGTCACAGTTCTCGTTAAGTTGGTAATATTGTTTCCTTTTTAATATTCCATATTAAAAATACGATGATGTGTGGGGATGCAGGTATGTGGGGCATGCACAATACACTTGGAGAGTGTGATCATTTTCACCATACGTTACGATATATAGGAGGTAATACCCCAACATAAGGGACCCTACCCCAATTATAGAAAAATATACTCTCTAGAAATTTGAAAATATTAAAAACATTAGATTTTTTATCATTGGTTAATGATGAATAAGAAACAAAGAATCTCCAAGATTCAAATCCAAGTTGTAAGTTTGAGGGAATACCTCTTCAATGATTTGTAGGTGGATTCTGGGGAATCCCCAAAGACCACTGTAGTTACAGGTTTCAAGCCAACATTCCAGTGGGAAGTGAGAAAAAATTCACTACTGTCACAAGTTTTTGGCTACCAATAAAGCTAGAGATCAAAGTTAGTAGGCCTCTCCAATGTCTTTGAAGTAAATCTAGTTAAAAGGAAACAAAATTCCTCTGCCATTACAAGTTTTCATCCACAAAATATGAACCCAATGCTCACCATTAATCAACCATTCTTCAAAGTGATGTTTTATTTTGAGTTAGGGCGTTTCTTAGGGTTTATAGTGTTCTAAAAAACTAGTGGGATGCACTACATCTGAGTAAGAGAAAAAATAAACTTCCCCATTTTTTAAAATTAAGAAGTGATGCCCAGACAATGGGCTCATCTAGAGGTACCCTGACTGATAGAGGAAATTTGTGGACATACCCATTTGCAAGGGACATCCCCAAGGTCATCTCACCATGGATAACAAGTGATATTGGGACATTCTTGACATCCTTGATATGCAAAGATGTGTCCCCAAAGTGTGGGCATGCACCCATGTTACATTGGTGTTAATGAAAATATCTCAGAGGTAACAACCTTCAAAGATCTATCAAATAAGGATTCCCACTCAGCCTTAAATATAAGCATCTCAATGATTAGCATTATATTATGCCCATGCCTAAGTGATAAGCACTCATAAAAATTATTTTCTCATAAAGTCAAAACTAGGGTTTCAACCATACCAAACCTTAATGTATAATCATGCCTGATTTGCGAGCATATATGAGTTATGAACATTAGAAATTAACCCATACATTGTCACCCACCACCCTATCAATTCCATTGGGATTTGATGGGTTGATTGCTTGATGTCTATGGGTCCACCTATCCATCTTGTACTATGTCTTGAAAGATGAGTTAATATTGCCACTGCATGCATATGATGCTTGTCTCCACAACCCTCCAATCTAATCCAATGGTGTGAATTCATATAAGGTTGTATAGTGCACTTGAACTACCTTGTTCTATGCACTTGCACTTTCCATTTTGGCCAACCATTGTTAAGGTTTAGCACTACAACTCTATGTTGAAGTTGAGACAATCTAGTATTTTTCCTTTGTGGTCTCTAGCAAACATTACCTAGTTCACACTGTATTTTGAGGGAATGGGAGCTCAAGTTATTTCTTCAATTTTGGCTCTTGTTCACTAAGATTTGAATGTTATTCCCCATGGTGAGAGATGGGATCAACAATATACTTTGAACCCTTACACTATGTATTTGAGGAGGAAATTTTGCTAGCATCATAGTTTGGTTTCAAGCCTAGATATATATTTTTTAATGTACAAAGTATCATCAGATCTCCAATACACAGACCGACACTAGTAATTGTAAGAGGTATGGAACCCCCGTTGGACGTACTATAAAACCGTTGGTTATTTGTCGACGACAAATGTTGGATATTCGACGTTATAACCAACATTACCAACCGTCAGAGGTATGCCACCCATGTCCGACGTACTGTAAAACTGTCGTATATTCACCGAAGGTGGCCGTTGGATATTCGATGTTATAATCGACATTACCAGCCATCAAAGGTATGGCACCCCTGCTAGACGTACTATAAAAATTTCGGCTATTCACCAAAGGTGGCTGTCAGATATTCGACGTTATAACTGACATTACCAGCCATCAGAGGTATGGCATCCCTATCGGACGTACTGTAAAACCATTGACTATTCTCTGAAGGTGGCCATCGGATATCCGACGTTATAAACAACATTATGAGAGTATGTGTCCGACAATACTGGCCGTACGGACGTAGGATATTCGACGTATTGGGAGGTCAGACTTTCGACACCTAGCTTTTGGAAACAATTTTTAGTTTCGACGAGTTTTTGGCCCTTAGGTTCATCAATATAGCCGACAATAGATTTTCAGATATCCGACGTCCATACTTGCGTTGGATAGCCAACATGAATACATCGATGAAACTAATAACCAGGTTTCATTGGATAACAGATGAACATGTGTCGAAAAACTATCGTACCGACGTTGGATTTCAATGCACAAGAAGTAGTGTAATCATAGGAAAATGGAAACAAGAAATAACCCCATTAAACATGGACTCAAGATAATTTATTAACAAGACTAAAAATTGTCTTTCATAGTCTTATTACATTATCATCCAATCTGACATAGTTCTCATTTTGACTCAATGATTGTAGGTGTTCTCCTCGTTCCACGTTGTCCATCCAAAACTGGTGTCCCTTCCTCTGGTCTATCTCCTTGCATACATTCACTCTCTCCATTTTATTTCTTATGTCCCTCTATCTTCCCCACGCGAACCTCTTTCCATTTTATTTTCTCCCCTTTACCGAGCCATCCCTCCAATAGATATTTTCTTCTTTTAATCATTTCTTGTTTTCTCCACCAAGATGTGTTGGATGTGGGCAGTTACAACAATTCAAATTCTCAACATTTTTCCAAATGTGCATTGGGAACTTAGACACAAATTAAGGTTAGCTTCTTCAAATCATTTCAAATGATTTTTCTTCCATCACGCGGTTGGCCTACCAATTGTCACGAAATTTTTGCAAGACACGTGGAATCATGATCCAAAACACTCTAAAATTTTTTCCACTTGCCTGGAGTTGCATCCCTGATGTTGTAGAAATGTGTTTTACAACATAGGTGTTGCAATAAGGGGTGTTACAACAATGGGAGTTTTAGCGTTGGTGTTGCAACAATGTGATTTACATCAAATGTGTTGCAACAATGGTGTTACAACAATGTGAGTTACAACAATAGTGTTGCAACAAGTGTTACAACAGGTGTTGTAGCAACAGGTGTTACAACAATGGTGTCGTATCAATGTGAGTTACAACATTGGTGTCGCAAAAATGGGAGTTACAACACTCACTTTCAACACTAGTGTT
>SNQJ01S0194892.1:5205-17799 GCA_010110895.2 Picea sitchensis | reverse complement strand
ACATCCAAATCAGCAAGTAAAAGGTCTATATTAGTTATCAATGTCAGCAATAAAACTAGTAACCAATGTGGACCGAAAAAAACACTTCAAGACCGAATAAAGATGGTTGTCATAAAAGTAAATTTCTGAAGCAGTGTGTCATCCTTATGTCTGTAGCATTCAGTGAAGTACAATAGAAAATCTGACCATCAAAAAGTGCCAAAATCTAGCCCAAATAGGTGCACCTAGGTTAGTAGGTTAAACTAGCAAAGTTAGAGGGTTAGGTTGTGAGATACTAGTGGTTAGGGTTAGAGTTTAAAGAAGCCCTAATGGCTATAGGTTATTTTTACTACATAAATAAGAATTTGTGGGAGAAAGAGGACGCCCTAAGGGAGGAAGAATCCCCATGGCATCAAGATCATTATCCAAAAGAGACAACTTCGAAACTTGAAATTTGCACATTTACCTAGGCAACAATTTGTTTCTCCCACACAAGAAGTAAATGACTAGTGCCTTTAAAAAAAGGTTAATTGAGTCAAGAGAATGTGAATAAGCTAGATAGTCTACTTCCTTGGGGGTGTAAACCCTTTTACTCCCCAAGGAAAGCTTATCTTAGCTAGGGTTTTAACTAGGAGGGTGTATGGAATTATACTCCTCTTAGTAAACCCTTATGAAACAATATTCCCTTAGCAATAAAATGGTGGAAACAAAAGTAGGGGTGTATGCCCTTATACTCCCTACTTGGCTCAATCAAATAGAACCTTTAACTTGTACAAAGTATAATATAATGAAATAAATGGCACCTTCAAGCATTAAAAGGCAATAAAATCTAGACTAACCACCAAAAAATAAATGAAGAAAGCATTTCAAGGATAGCGCACTATATCCATCAACCATAATCAATACATAGCCATAAACAAAAGCACAAGAGATATAACTAGCCAAAGAGAGCGAAAATTTCATTCCAAGAGCCTCTCACAATGGAGATTCATGTTATGTCAAAATGATACCTTAGGATCACTATTTATACAAAATGTAGCTAAAATAGTTTGTCCACATAATATTAGGGAACACACAAGATTAGGGGTCAAAAACCCTAATCTTTTCCCTTTTACCAAATAATATTAAACAATTCACTTTAATTTCACATTTTCACAAAGAAAACTCTAAAATAAAGGTGGCATCATCCCTTAAAGGAGGACGTTTTGGAAAATTGAGCAAGTCGTTGGAGCTGGGCTACAAAGTAGGGCCTCCAAAGGCCATGTGGCAATCAACTGGAGCCTGTCCACCTCAAAATTCCATGTTTCATGCTATGATTCATCATCAACCACCATATGCCCCTCAAATGTGACTTCAAGCCCCTAGGGAGTGATGTTTTCCCCCTTCTGGGCAAGTCATTTGAAAGGAAAAGGGTGGGCTATGTCTATCCAGTTGTCTCCTAGGCATCTGAAAGCATCTCTCTATCAACTGGCATGTGGGCCTATGTCATCCATCATGTGGGTTTCTTTCCCTCATGGAAACCCAAGCTAGGATTGTTCTTCCAAAACTGGCCACCAACATGTACCTGCAAGAGAAATGGATATGCCCTCCAAGGATCTCAATTCAAAGAATCATGATGAGTGAATCAAGTTAATAAAAGAGCCATTAAAGCATGTATACCAGGACTACATCATACAAACATGTGCTTAAGAAACTAAACGTTTTTCCAATTTTGGTTGTGGGAGGGTTGGCATGGTACTTCTTTTCAATGGATCAAACCCCCTAAGTCTAGGAACAACCTTATCTGAGTCATGCGAATGAAATGGAATGGATGGGGGAAGTACTCAATGGGAATGGGGTTCATGATATGAAAGGGTCCATACTGTCTCATTTATGGGTGCCTTTGTGGAGGGTGTGTTGCACCTTCGTCCATAATGCATTTTTTCCAAGCCCATCAATTTTATTTTATCTTTCTTTATTTGTATTTTCTTTCAATATAGCATATGGTGAGTTGGAGGCCACTTCCCTGGCATGGTGACTAGATACTTACAGTGTCACCCATAAGTACTTTCACAGAAATGAGAAGGTTGGCTTGTGATGAGACCCCCTTTCCCTCAACCATGCAACTAAGAGCCATTACCCTGGTGTGATGGCCAGAAATGGTAATTTCATACCGTTAGATACCCATGGACATGATAGGTTGGCTCATGATGAGACCCCCTATCCTCAACTAATCCTTTAAGCATATTTATTTATTCTTTTCATGGGCTCCTTATGTTCTTGCGGAGAATATTTTCATTGGTTTCTCAGGATCCCCTGGGAGAAGCATCTGAAATTTTCTTTCATTAGGATTTTATCTTTTTCTAGCTAACTCTCCTCTGGGCCTTCAACCCCTTCTTCCACTGAAATGAGGAATGGTCCCTTCTAGGGTCCGTCTACCCAAAATCCCAAGAGATGATGTCATGAGTGGAAATAATGATGGAAAGTGGTAAGTATGGTCGGGAGTGGCACGATGACTCATCAAAGGAAGCTCCCAAAAACACCCCATCCTAAGGGTGACCATCTACTTGAGTGCCCCAAGCCAACCACCAGCATTTAAGCAAGGTAAAAGACATAGTTTCCAAAGAAAATCTCTCATAATAAAAAATAACCTCTGATACATAAGCTAGAATGCCTCAAATATTAAAATGATACCCACCATCATACCTGACTTGTACCACATGGAGCAAGATCCAAGTGACCTGTGGTGGCAAGCTGGTGTGGACGATGACCAGGTGTTGGATCATTGTGGTGGCAATGCGGGTCTCTGGCTGTGCAAAAGGTATATTGTTGGTCATGTAGCCTCTCGACACTCCATATCTGCAACCTGAGGGCCTCAAGACGTAATCTGCTTAGTTATCCACAAAATGGGGATAACACAGCCTACAATTGAAAGTTAAAGAGGTCCTTTGGTTGATGTTGTTCCTGTTAAGAAGGGAAAATATGTTTATGGTTCATTCTTTTTCACATCTGTATATTCAGTTTTGTTGTTCAGTTTATTACTAATCAATGGAGTATGGTTAGCTATTGCAACAATCATCAATACAAAATGAGAGATAAGTGACCAAAATATGCATATAAATGACCAGTTTTGATTTGGCGATCGTTGGTGGCTAATTTCCGGTCTCTTATCACGCGACCAAAAATGTGGTCATATTTAGTTTGGTCATTTATAGCTTTTCTTGTGGTCATTAATTGTGACAATTAATGACCAAATTAATGACCACAAGACAAGATATAAATGACCAAACTAAGTATGACCACATTTTTGGTCATGTGAAAAGAGACCGAAAATCATCCACGAGCGATCGCCAAATCAAAGGTGGTCATTTATATGCGGATTTTGGTCATTTTTTTGGTCACTTATCTCTCATTTTGTACTAGTTTGAAACAAACTCAAAAACAAGTTAACATTTTAATAATAAAAGAACAAACCTGCAAGTAGTCCACCTATAGGGAATTCCTGTAACATTGGCATGGAGAGCCTTTTATACCTCATGTATATTGAAACAAATTTCGGAATGCTTTTTAGTGCAAGGATCATACTCCCCAAACATATGCCTCCATGGTTGCCAACAAAATGCATCTATGAGAAAGAGAATGTACTATTGTAGTTGCTCTGAGTGTTTCCAGCCAGAGGTGATAAATACCAATCATTTTAATTCACCATCCAGCAAATTCTGGATCGTAGTGGGATGCAAAAATGTGTTTAATTTGATAAACCATGACCTCAATCATCTAGTATGATCTTTATTTTACTATTTACTATGTCAAATGGTAAATAGACTACCAAATGGAAAAATATAGAGCATTGGACTTTAATCATACCTTCAAATGGATCTGCTAGCATATAAAATGCTTAATGTATCTAAAATACTTACATACAAAATACTTAATTGTCACAATACTCACATATAAAATACTTACATCTAAAATACTTAATTGTCACAATTAATGACCAAATATATGACTCGATTAATGACCAAATTAATGACCACAAGACAGGCTATAAATGACCAAACTAAATATGACCGCATTTTTGGTCGTGTGATAAGAGACCGGAAATTAGCCACGAGCGATCGCCAAATCAAAAGTGGCCATTTATATGCAGATTTTGGTCATTTTTTTGGTCACTTATCTCTCATTTTGTACTAGTCTGAAACAAAATAAAAAACAAGTTAACATTTTAATAGTAAAATCACAAACCTGCAAGTAGTCCACCTATAAGGAATTCATGTAATATTGGCATGGAGAGCCTTTTGTACCTAAGGTAGATTGAAATAAATTTCGGAATGCTTTTCAGTATAAGGATCATACTCCCCAAACAGATGCCTCCATGGATGCCACAAAATTCCTCTGTGAGAAAGAGAATGTACTATTGTAGCTGCTCTGAGTGTTGCCAACCAGAGGTGATAAATACTAGTCATTTTAATTCACCATCCAGCAAATTCTGGACCGTAACGGGATGCAAAAATGTGTTTAATTTGATAAACCATGACCTCAATCATCCAGTATGATCTTTATTTTACTATTTACTACATCAAATGGGAAATGGACTACCAAATAGAAAAAGATAGAGTGTTGGACTTTAATCATACCTTCAAACGGATCTGCTAGCATATAAAATTCTTAAGGTGGATACAACCACATATTCTTGCCCCATCCAACCACCCTGAAATATAAGTTTCAAATGATTAAACCATTACCACACTGTCTCTGTGAGATATACCATTGTAAAACTATAACAATCTATGCCACCAACCTGTACCAATGTCATGTAATCAATCATGTACCAGAACTAAGAATGCACCAACAAACACCAACAGGTACACGACCTGTATATGTTGCAGCTTGAGTATGTGTGTGCCCTGTCTATACTGGAGCCTATGTATGTACATGGTATGTCTATACTGCAACCTGTGTACACCTTCAGAAAACTAGGATTTTCACCTTTTCTGAAACTCATAGACTTTACTGTCTCAGTCAAATCAAGATTCAACCTATCACTATGTCCAATCTGTAGTTGTGCCCTATGCATACATCATCATACATATCCCTTAACCAAGTGAATATATATCTCTCTATTCATGTGCCATACATGTGTATACAATCATGATCAAGTGTAATAACCCTCACATGGACTAGACATCGGACCCTCACTGATATGCAGCCTCAAACTTTACAAACAACTTCACAACCACTTCACAACCAAAAGCCTTCAACCATGTATCACAAAATCCCTCAATCATGTTCTAAGAAATAAAAGATATGTGTCAACACTAACAAGATGTACCAATGATAAATATCAGATATACCAACACAGTATTTTTGTAGATATGACTTATACAACAAGTTTCATACAACCAATAGCCTCTCCAGGGAAAATCCTCAAATCTCCATAACCATATCTCATGTAGACAACAATATCAAACTACTCATAAAATTAGAACATACCTTTTGAACCTGTAGATAGATTTGTTGTACCTGGTCATTGCAGACCTTCACGGGAGCTTACTTTCATACTCTGAGAACCTGACACCCTCAACAACTCAAGATTTCATGTATTTTCCAACTGTACATTCCCTTTTATACTATTATCCCACGTACATACACGACTTCTTCCACTACAACCCACATACACCTGAAAAACTAGGGTTTTTTCAGAATTTTTGCAACTCTGAAACTTTCGTCGTCAACCTTTCTTGCTACCTTAGACTTCTGTAACTTTAGATGTATCAATGAGTACCTGCAATAAACCTTACACAATAATAGATATTCAATATGCTCAATAGGTACTAATAGGAGACCCTTGATCTCTTACTTATACTCTCCAAGTAGCTTCCTAAAGGGGTTACCTTCTAACTAACTTAACCCAACTTAATTCTTTTAGGGTTAACCCACTTCTAACAACTTGTCCACTTATAACCACTTTATCCACAAATAGTAAACTCACCACTTCTAGTTGCAACTAATTTATTTTTAATTATTTTCTTTTTGCAACAACTTAACTCGTGATTAAATCCTAGTTACAACCACTTTGACTAGTAAACGTCTTCTCGGAGCTTCTAGAATAAATTGACTTATTTGAACTTCTATGGGCTTCTAGTTAACTCATGAGGGTTCTCCAACTTCACAAGGCCATAACTCACTAATAGTGAGGAGTTATGTGGTGTTCCACATATCACCGAAAATGGCATGACATGTATTATCCATCTAGAATAGTCTTACCTGCAAATACATTGATCTTCATACCTTTATACCCCAAACAATATTGAGTCCCTTAACCATATTTTCGGGGCTACCGTCATTTTCTACCAGACTTGCTTCAATGGTTGACATCAATGACAACCAACCCATTTAATCAACAATAGATTCTTTCCCCCCTTCTTTTTTGTTTTTTTATTATTTTTTCCTTTTCATGTTATTAAAGACTGGAAATAAATAAAAGAATGCTATAGACATGAAAGCAAACTAGTTTTAGAGTGCAAGGAACATAACTATGCTCAATGAAAGGAATCATGTGCAGGATAAGGACCCTCAAGGGAATGTTCCTCCAGGGATAAAGGAATCAAGTTGCAAAGGCATACATTACAAGGATAACAACTGGTAGGAATGCATATGCAAATGGTTGAATAATATCAAGTTGAGACTGGCATTAGTCCTAGAAGTGCAAGTGGTTAATATGAAAATGCAATTACAACTCAATAAAATTTCTGGAATTTGCGTGGGTAGTTTAGCCAGAAAGAGATTGAGAAGAAGTCATGAGGCTTCAATGCAAAGACATAGTGGGACTAAACAAGGCTTCTGAGCCTACAGAAAAATTGCAGCATGAGTTTCAAAAATGCTAATGAGATACTAACTAAGACACCCATCAAGAGGTAAGCTCTACCATCCATAAAAGACACCTTTAAAGCAACATGAAGGTATGATGTCGTGAAAAATTGGCATGGACCCAATGGAAGGTATGTGAGTGATACGGATAAATGCATTATGCATGTGAGATGGAACCTACACTATATGTCAGTAAAGAACACAATACATGTTGAAGAGTCTGAAAAATTATGACACATGTAACAACATGTGTTAGAGGGAATCTCATTGGTAATGGCTAGAAAAATATTAAGAAGAAGATATGTAACTTCAATGCAAATTCATGGAGGGAATAAACAAGACTCCCAAGCCTATGAAATTATTTCAGCATGGGTGCCAAACTATGAACAAGGTTCTAACTAGGGAACCCATGAACAATAGGCTCTACCATGTGAATCACCACACTTCTAAACAACAAAGGAATTTTTGTATCATTACTTAGTAGGGTCGATACTAGGAAAAAATGAAACAAGAAACAAATAATACAAAAATATGTGAAAGGAAAAAGCTAACCTATATGCCAGTTTCGAGATCATTACTTGTCAGAACATATCGACATGGAATGAAAAGGTACCAAAGAAAATTTCTCCAAAGTCATGTATATAATACCAAAAAAACTCACCGAGAAGTTAATAAGTCCAATATAGAAACCTCTGATGATAACATGTATTATGGAATACGGAACTTGAAAACAAGAAACCCTAAAAGTACAACGTGTACAAAGGACCACACAACATTGTGACTTATGCATAGTAGCTCTCCAAGTAGATCCCATTGCTAGGCTTGGGCCAAGGGTTTCTTTGGTAACCAACTTGCAAAGTCTCTAGTTCAGGAAGAGGCTGAAAATCCATAATCATAGCTTCAAGGATGGCCTCATCTAAAGGCAACTCAACATCCATGAAACTAGGGCTTGACAACACACAAATACGAAGGCTCGAGGTTTCACAAACAGTAATATGAGACTCAAGAGGAAATGCGAGATTACTCAGGCGAATGGGGGGACGAAAGGGCTCCCATGCCACCATTGGATAAAACACAAGGTCAATTGTTGAGACCTTGTATCAAGAAGGCGAACATAGCTGTAAATATACCATCTCAAGAGAAATTGAACATCAAGGATAAGATGCCACATAATTCACTCGTGGAGGGGAAGAGTATACCCAAACACTAGGAACACACAAAGAGGAAACCTGAGGTAAAGACGAATTAGGATGGTGATTATTAGATGAAATTTGATCAATAGTGGCAATGCTTCCATTGTGAAAAAAATGCATCACACGAAAGAGCGTAGACACCAAAACATTCATAGCATAAACATAATCACGTCCAAGAATCATATTGAAGTCTAAAGGGACTAGAACCACTAATGGATCGACTAGGACAGTCTTCCCACATAAAGTGATAGGAAACTGAGGAATCCCCAAACATTCAGTAGGTCCTTTGTTGAAATCCAACATCTCACTGGTAGCTGGCACAATATTTGGAGAACCCAAATATTTCCAAGACAAGGAGGATAAAATACTTGTAGAGGATTCGTCATCCATAATACATCGATGAACACCTTTCAACATAGATTTAACCATAACCATTATCTGGAAAGATGCAGAAGAAGGAAGGCGAGGCTCCACAAGATCATTCCATCCAAATAAAACCATTCTAGGACTTGGAGGGAGTGTACTCGAAGAGAGTGGAATGAACCCTTGTTCAAAAGGTACTGAACTAGAAATGCTAAAGACATAGTCGAAAGATGCATCACTCCCCAAAAGAAGAGTGGGATTGGCCAAAGATTGCATCGGCTCGACCACTTTGGAATATTGGTCACTCTCCAAGAGAAGAGTGGGATCGATCGAAGAATTCATTTCCGCGACCACTTCCTCAACCACTAGTTGAATAGGATGTGAGACAACATGGTCAAGAAACGTATCACCTCCAAAAATCAGACTGGTATCTACCGAAGATGGGATCAACACGATCACTTCATCAACCAACAATTGATTATATTTTTGGGAAACTGAAGACGACATAGAACTAGAAGGGCCTTCAGACAAGGAACACACTCTTCGTATCACTGCAATAGTAAGGCMCACATGTGTAATGTGGTCTCCCTTACAAATATTACAAGGGAACTTAGGCTTATGTCATATACATTTAGGCTTGTTAACCATATCAACACCCCCAACAGGACTTKCAATGGTCAATGGGTTACCCTCGACCTCACTATCATAGGTCGAGTGTTGATCTCCAACATGACTTGCAGAGGTTTGTGAAATTTCTCCAGTATGACTYGCAGGGACTAGGCTCTTGCCCCTAGCATGAATTGTAGAGGTTGGGTGTTTGTCTTMAWCATARCTTATAGAGGTTTTGGACCTATGCCCAACATGAATCACAAAGGTTGGTGAACTATTATGAGTATGACTCGCAGGAATTGGACTTGTGCTTCCAGCATGAGTTGTAGAGGCTGGTTGTTTTCCCCCAGCATGACTAGAAGATGTTGGTGATAGGTCTCCAACATGACTTGTAGAGGTTTTTGACTTCATCTTCTTACTCTTCTTCTTCCTATTCATTTTATACGTGTGGTTACTAGTAGCAATGATTTCACCGGAAGAGGGAGAAGGAGAAGGAGTAAAATTTATGGATGCATAAGGTAAAGGATCAATATCCATACAATGCCCCTAACATAAGGTTCTTATCTAAGAAGAATCAAGTGTATTTGGGACATTCATAGTTTTCCACAACCAAACTAGTAGTCCTACATTCAACCTAGGAATGTTCAAAGTGGTCATCAAGGGGGCACCAACGTTTCCAAAGAACGAAAAAATTGTAATAATCCCCCTGGGAAAGGGTCTCTTGGTTGCTATCCTTAAGAATTTTTTCCATGACTTTATTATGTACAAGTTCTTCCCTTGCGGTATTATTCATGTCCATAAAGTATCACACACTAATTCTAGTGAACCAATAGTATAAAAACCCACACCTTATAGGATGCGGCTCCACACTTTCAAGAGAAAGACCAGGGGTCCTTCCCGACCAACGAAGTGGTTGGTTGACCATATTGAATCCATGATCCAAAAGTGGTGATGCTGACACAACCTAAGACCAACTATACAAAGCATCACTCCACTAAAATGTCCTAAGAGAAACATCATAAGATTTATTTTTTTCCAAATATTCATCCCAGGTGGATAAGGTCTTGAGTCTAAAGAAATGAAAAAGTGGAAAGGGACCTTCCACAAAAAGGCATGGGTTGATTAAGTCACATAGACCAACGGATGAAGGAGTGAGAATAATTTATCCCTACCTCCACTAACCTTCCTTATCCGGTGAAAGCACCGATCCTTCGCGAGGCATGCTCCAGCAATACTGAAAAGTGTGATACAAAATATGCCTCAGGTACCACAGGAAACCCCTCATACTCACCTCTCAGATCCCTAGGAAAATCAACTAAGGTCACCAACTCGCGGTCATATTCTGGGGGATATAGTCAAAAGTCAGGACTGGACGTATGGGAAAGGTAACTAATCTCGAAGCTCTTCCAAAGGACTATCTACAAAAGGGTCGGTGTCACTTCAGAAAATCTCAAACTAGGTACGGAGCTTCCAGAGGACTAACACCAAGAGGGCCAATGTCACTTTAGGAAAACTTCAACCAGTTTCAAAATCCATAAAGGACCGACACTAGATGAGTCAATCTCACTTCAAGAAAAAACCCCAAATATGCTCAATCAACTACACTCAGTTAAGCCTTGGAGGGGTTATCTCCTCGACTCTCCTTTCTGAAACCTCATGTTTGACTCCTATGTGAGAGGAGCTTCCTGGCTATACTTATGAGAAATTGGGTTTTTCACTCCCTAGATTAGACTCCTAAGTTTATTTTTGGCCTTGGAGAAATTAAATCTCCAACCTAAACCAAGGTTCTAGCCTAAAATTATTTGTTTACCCTAATAAAATGAAATATCTAATTAATTACAAGAAAAATACATAAATCAAGACAACGCAAAAAACCCTAAGACCAACCCAAACTAGGAGAAAAATCCATAGTTGTTGAAAAGGTGGTTGTCATTGATGTCAACCCTAGAAGAAGTCTTGAATCCCTTATAAGTGATGGGTCTATTTGAAGGAATCTCCAAAGTATTCCCCTTATGGTGTAGCTCCAAGCATGGCCCTCACGGGAAGACACTTTGAAGAAGACTACAAGAATCCATAGTGGTTAAGAAAAGAAATTACAACATATGGTCAAAGAAACCCTGAGAATATGGCTAAGAAGCCCCAAAGGTGTGGTCATGAAGTATGAAGTTGATTGAAGAAAAAGAGGGTGAAGGACATTGCATGTTAAGTGATTAATTAGTTAAGCCCTGAAGGTGTGGTCATGAAGCATGAAGTTGATTGAAGAAAAAGAGGGTGAAGGACATTGAAAATGGATGCAAAACTCTCATAGATAGATATTTCTCGGCATGTCGTTTCCAACAGTTGGTGGCATGCCACGTAGTTCCTCACCATTGAGAAGCTATTCCCACTTAAATAGGAAGCCCCAAAGTATGGTTAAAAATCCCCCAAACGGTTGCAATAAGAAGTTACATGTCGGCCCCAAAATCAATTAAAGGATAAAACTTTTTGCAAACAAGAAGTTACAATTCAGCTCAAATATCAAGTAAATAAGTTACTTGGAAGGGTATAAATACACATCAAAGAGCCCATCATTTAGTCATCAAGCAAGTTTCATCAATGACTAACAATTTCCATCAATGAAAAAGGGGAATATTGTTATAAATATTGTTTTCATTTATGTCAAAGATAGGGGGAGATTAGAGACGTCCGAGATAAAGATTGCAAGATGGAGATTGTTGGAAATATTGTTTTTTGGATTTTTAATGATCAGTTTGGATACCGTATATTTGAAGGTGTTTTTTTTCCTACAAACCTARCTCAAATTGGAGAACATGTTATATGGTTGGGAATCTTATCCCGAGACCTTTCCAACGGTATATGGCATTCCTTATAACTCCCTATGAATGAGGATATATGAATTTTTTCGTTCGACAACCCAACCAGAAAATTGAGGTCAACTCAACCAGTGTTTACAGGTCGGCCCTGAAAGTGGGGACATAATTACTATAAATACAGGATATATTTTTGCATTTTTAGTGCAACCAAGCAATATATCAAGTCTGAGGTGCACATAAGTGATATGAGGTACACTAAAGGTGTTGGGGTGTCTTTTTGGTGTGCAAGAGAAGTCTAAGGGATTTTCTTGAGGTCTTTCTTGTTCTCAAGGTGCGCTATGAAGGACTGAAGGTTTGTGATGCTTCCGTGTGCATTGTTTTAAAGTTTTGAAGTTTTCATTAGTGGATTTTATTGTCAGTGGATGTTTTCATCAGTGAATTTTGTCTTTAGTGGGCGTTTATGTCAGTGGATGTTGTCGTCGGTGATTACATTTTGGGAATGATGCTATGAGGCTTGCTATGGTTTGAAGGATTGTCTGTGGAATGAAGCATGCAGGTGAAGTCAGAAGTACTTTGTGTATTAATATATTGGATTGGTGTCTACACATATATTGTTGATTCGGTGCTTAGTTGAGGAGAATGGTGTCTCTAGAAGGTTGGTGCCTACATATTGTTGAGTTGGTTCTCAGTTAAGGAGATTGGTGTCTCTGGTAGGTTGGTGCCTACATATTGTTGAGTTGGTGCTTGGTTGAGGATATTGGTGTCTCCAGTAGGTTGGTGCCTACATA
>SNQJ01S0194891.1:0-17583 GCA_010110895.2 Picea sitchensis | reverse complement strand
AAACCATCCAAAATTATCTTAATGAATCTAAGAAATCCCTGGACGTGGCTGTATTGAAAGAAACGGAAGCTAAAGTTGTGAGTGATTCTTTTCAAAGGGTAATCTCGATTTTACAGGAGAAGGGAATTAAACAATCACAAAGGATATCTATTCCAGAGCAGATGAAGGGAGAGGTGATGTTTAAAGTATGGGAAACAAAGCTAGTAGGATATAAAGGATTAACTGAAAGAGTCATCAACAGTTGCCAGAAAATCTTCGGCTCTGTTGAAAAAGACTCAATACAGGACGAAAACAATGGTTTGTCTTGGCCATTAGAAGAAATCAACATCGATCGCCACCAGCTGAAGATAAGAGAGGAATTTGAAGGAAAGAAAACAAAGATCTCAAGCGTCAAAGCAGTAAACATGTCAGAAATTGAGAAATGGATGATCGGCCCCAGTTCGAAATTGGAGAGAATCAAGTCTACTGAGAAAGCAATTGTAAATCAATTTCCAGGATTGCAGAGAAGATTTTTCTCCCTCGAAGCAAACGAGGTGCCCGAGGTCCCCAAAGCTTTGGTAAATATTTTGGAAAGACACAGTCAAGCAACCGAGGCGGATAAATAAAGTTCTCCTCCCAGAGTTAAATCTTTAAAAGTATTTCTATTTTTAGCATTTTGTAATAATCATAAACGGTTGACATTTAGTTTATTGCAACCGATAGATTAGGAAGTTAGTTATTTGCCAACAGAAATTATGGACAGAAATGTATAAATACAGACATTAGTCTATTGCAACCGATAGATTAGGAAATTAGTTATTTGTCAACAGAAATTATGGACAGAAACGTATAAATACAATTTCGTGAGGCTTAGAGATGGCTTCAGAAATTTTGGAGACAAGAACAATTTTTGTGCAACCAACTTTAAAGTTTATCGGAATATCATTCACATTTCTTTAACTCGCTCATTCGGTGACTATGTTTCTATCCTTCTATTTGTTAATCTCTTTTGTTGTGAATTTCTAATGAATCAATTTAAGATTATAAACAGTAACTGCATATAACCTTAAATTGATTAATAACTTGTAATCAATTAATTAATTATTAAATAAATTATTTTAATAATTTTAAGACCTGTAGCCTTCTGTTCCTTATTATTCTTCTTTGTTAGAAAACCTTTGTCCCCATTCCTTATTGTTACGGAAATGTAAGATTCTTTCTAAATTAAGGCCTTATATTTCTCTCAGAAACAAGCTTACAACCTCATGATTGGTTTAATGAACTGTGAAACTACTTACTTGTGTCACTATCTGCTTTAAGTTTTAAAGTTGTGTAATCAATATCTGATCTAAATATCTGAAGTAACAAACTCATTAAAACCCTTTATGAAAAATATAAAATTAATCACCTATGACAAGGCTAAACGGAAGACAAATCCCATCATAGGAACCCGCCAAGATCAAAACTAGTATTGTATTTATATGTTTAACACTATCCCAAGTAAACCTGGAACAAATCGGACTAGTTAGAAACAACTTTAAGCCAGAATTTAACGTGGATATAACATCAACTGTGAACAAGAGACAAATGAGAACCGCCTCTCGATCTAGTTTTCCTTGTTTCATTATTTTCTATCAAGTATTATCTTTGATGTCAGATGGCAGGTTTTTATAGCCTTAAAACACTAAACTCGAACAACAGAGACTTCAATTTGCTTCCCTAATTTCATCCACCAATGCTTTAAACTCACGCACTTTGAGAATGTTTTGATCCTTCTTCTGCATGAAGAATATCCAAAGATTGAGAAAATTCATCAACAAAAAATAACATAATACATGTGTTTTGTTGTTGAAGAAACCAAGAATAGTCCACACATCCATGTGAATTTTCCGTGATCACCCAAGCAACGTTCTCTTTTTTCTATGAAAGGAAGATTTCAATATTCTTAGGGTGCACCTTTGATCTATCTGAGCATGTGTTCCCATTGGAATTCCAGTTGATATTTGTTGCATGATATTCAAGGGTGCATGATGAATATGGCCTAATCTCATGTGCCATAATTCACCCTCATCCTAGCTCTTCACCACTATTTCTACCTTGCCTATCATGGAACCGCAGCCCATCTACCTGCAGCATGTATACATTCTTAACTCGAATCCCTATCTTCTTGACTCCATTGCTTTATGTCTAGAAGCTATACCACCGCTAAAAAACAACATCATAGCCTATGTCCAACATGCTTAATTTGAGACCAAGTTTTCTTCGTGACTCGAAATTACGCATAACATTTTAAATGGTTTACCTGACTCAATCTGAAAGGTAATGGTACCAACATTTTAGTTGTACCCAGATTTTCCATCATCACCCATCTCTATATGCATCGAATTTTTCCTCCAAGTCAATGAAAGACTCTCTATCTCCCAGTCATGGAAGGAAGTGCTACTATCCAAATACCATTGACCGATCCCGAATGTACTTTGATGCATGGTCAAAGGAAGTCAAGCTCAAACAGAGATAAGAGCTCACCGGGCCAGTAACTCCAAATAATCGCCTTTGTTCTTTCTCTTCTTCTTGCGCATCATAGTAGAAAGATGTCTATGTTCGCGATGTTGAAAATATTTGTTTTGAAAAAAATATAGCTTCTTGGACTTTAGGACCGTAATTTGGATGGGGATTTCTTCCTTCTAAATTCCTTTGCCTTAGCAACAACACAATCCTCTTCATCATCACGCTTTGAAGATCCATCTCTGGTGTTCAACCTGAACTCCTCCTGCACTAGAACCCACCATAGTCATTCCCAATCCGACAATTTTCCCTTCCATTGACAAAGTCTTGATAATCATATCGAACTCTAGAACTCTAGGAGTGCCAAGATCACCAAATCATTAGCAGCCACTCTATTCGGACACTTCCATGCTCATCCCGACATTACCAAAACTTTGTGAGATATTTGGAATGGTGTCACCTTTCTCCATATTGATCTTCCCGAGTTTATCTTCGAGAGCCAATTTCCTATGGTCGCTACTGTTTTGGAACATATCTTTCAAAACCTTCCACATTGAATATGGTGTGGTTTTCCATGGAGACTTGAGACAATGTAGTCTCATACTCCCTCCAAAAAGATCCTCCTCACCTTTTCCAATTTCTTTTGCCATGCACTTGTGGTATTCATCGCGATCCATCTTAGGAACATCTACACTAATGTAACTCCTCAAGCCATTGTCTTGTTAATCGCCCATCTGCCTTCCAAGCAAATGTAGTTAGAGCTCTCTATATGCATACTCCAACCCCTCAAGCCATTGAGACATTTTGATCTTGAATCAAGTGTCGCATCAAGAAAATCTTGCAAATTCTAATGTTATCCAACCAAAAATCAACCCTCTATTCTTTCCTTCTTGCCCGAGGTTCACACCCTACCCGAGAAACCCGAGGGAAGTTCGTGACCGTCATGGTATAGCCTCATGAATCCCTTTGTCTCACAGGGAGTTTGGCTTCATCTAATCGTGAGCTCATTTAGAATGCCACCTCACTAAGTTTAAATCTTCTTCACTGCTAGGGTGGAGGGAAGTTCACACCTCAAGTAGTGTATTTTCCTCGTGAGAATGCCATCGAAGTCTCGCCCCTTTGTCTTAGGGTAGAATATCGTTTCTTGAAAAGTTCGGCACTCGCTAGTGTGGCTTCTTCAGCGAGAATGCCAACGAAGTTCACACCTTGCCTTTGTCTAGGATGAAAGAATTACTGTTCTTGAAAAAACCAGATGTTTTCAGTACTAGATACCTCAGCTAGAGACTGACCTCGCGAGAATGATATTATGTTCACACCTCACTTCTATAGCTCCGTGGCCTCCGTGGCCTCCGTGGCTCTAATACCATATAGAAATTTCAATACAATTAATGTATTTCCCATGATTCTCCTGATCTAACAATTTCGCCACTTGTTAAATACAAAATCTCTTCTTAATATTATTATTCTCAATTTAAACCATGATCACAACCACAATGCATAAACTGAAATATCAATAACACACAACATAGAAGTTTACTGAAAGTGTAAAGCTACAAACCCCACTATCATATATTATGTATATCATGAATCATGAAACAATCTCATACAAAACTCTAATCCAGCACTCGCTATTAACACAATCGCCTCACAATCATTACAAAAATCAACAACACTTAAGATGCCAATTTCCGCCCGCATAGCCTTTTCCTCCTCTGCAAAAACTCTGCAATCCGATTTCTCACAATGAATCGAATGAATCCAATTGCCTTGTTTGTACATGATCATAAGCATATTCATTGCATGAGTGATCAAATCACAACTGATATACAAACCGTCCCTTTCACCTGTTATATCAACCAGGTCTCCACTGGATCTAACATACATGTAGTTAACTCATGGGTGAATCTTCATTTCGCATGTGAGTTCACTGACAATCAACTCTCACTCAGTGCATGTTTAGTTACAACTAGTACAATTGATATTAACTCACTTAACTACACTATAGTTATGTTACACTCCAAATCACCAATTCACGAGATAATGATTGAATATTTATTTCTAATTTTAATTAAGGGAAAAGTACCAGACAATGTTTCTTTTGTTGAATTTTCAACAAGTTTTCCATAGTGATTTAGTCAATCATTTATTTGGGTCTCTTACCTAAAGTGGTTGACCGCCCACTCTATTGAAGGAGGATTTTTTTGGTATTCCACTGAACGTGGAGTCAGCCCCTTATAGGCTTGGTTTTGATAACATTGGTTCATCGAAGTCAGTGTGAGAATATTTTTACAGACTTGAATGATCCTACAAAGGGATAACATGTGAATAATATCTTCATGGAAAAAATTAATGATGATGCCAACCAAGGAACCCCTCCTTCAAGGATTATTGTGATTTTCCTTTTCTCAAACGTGGGTATCCCCTTTATCTCACTTGTACATTTCGGTTGAATTTAGATTTCTGTTTGGTTTGGTACCATTCTAAATGTCCCAAATTATCTTGGATTGCTATCAACTTTATGTCATGGGGAATCATGTTGATGTTCTTTTGTCAACAAAGTATTCTCCTCCTCCTTCTACCTTCTCCGGTGAAAGTATAGATACTAGTAATCGTGGCTTCCAAACGAAATAGAAAGAGGAAGAAGAGGAAGAAGAAATCAAATAACCTATGCAAGTCATGTTGGAGGTCAACTACTAGCCTCTGCAAGTAAGTCGCTGAAGACCACCCACCCTCTGCAAGTCATGCTAGGGAAATCACCCATCCTCTAAAAGTCATGTTAGAAAGAGTCTAATCATTGCTAGTCATATTGGTAATGCATATGTAGCCTCTCAAGGAAGTCATGTTATCAACAATTAACCTATGCAAGTCATGTTGGAGATGTGGAAACCAACTGCTATTCATGCTGGGGGAATTGTTCTTGTTGAGAAAACTAGATGGATAGACAAGCTCTTAAGTTCCCTTGTAATATTTTCAAGGAGATCACCTTACTCATTTAATCGTTGGCCTTCCAGAGGCACCAAGATTGTGGTCCATGTCTGCAAACTCTTCTGATTCTAAGTCTTCTAAGGTTTCCTCTCAACCTATTCATCCAATGTTTGAGAAATTGGTCATGATGATTCAATATCTCGACCGATCCCACTCGATTTTTAGGGGTTATGTGCCTATAGACCATGTTGTGTCACAACCTATTCATCCAAGTGAGAAAGTGGTCATGCCGATGCAATATTTCGTCGATCCCACTTGGAGAGCAAATGAAGTCTACCAAAGTGGTCACACCGATGCACATTCAACTAATCTCACTCTTCTCTTGGAGTGATGTCTACTGATCATGTTTTTATCATTTCCACCATTACTTTCATATAACAAGGGCATTCCTCTCTTCGACAATCAAGCCCTAGGATGGTTTCCTTGATTGAAATGAACTTGGTGAGCTCTGCTCTCATTCTATGCACCTTTTCAAATAAGGTTTGCAGTTAATTCAACAAACATTTATCGATGTATTATGGATGAAGGAGACTCCACAAGTATTTTATCATCCTTCGCTTTGTAATATTTGTGTTCTCCCCGAAGCTTGTGTTTGCATCTAGTTGTTGGATTTTGATGTGCATCCTAGTGAATATTTTGGATTCTTCCTCAGCTTGCTTATCTCATTAGGTGGGAAGACTATACTTGTTTATGTATAGTGGTGCAAGGCTGCTATATGTTTCTTGAGCATGATTATGTATAGTGGGAAGATCAACCTTGTTGGAAGATTGCTGTTAATGCTGATGTCAACCCTAGTCATGGGTTTTGACCAAGATTGATTAAAGCATTTGGACATGAAGGACAATGCACATGCATATACAACACCCATGAATGGATAATATAATATCATGTTGTTTCCGTGGCATGGCACTGCCATGTGGATCCTCATGGTTGAGGAGAAATGAAATTTTTGAAGATGACAAAGTGAATTGAAGAAGGAAGTACATGGTGGCCCTAAAATAATTAAAGAAAAATAATTACAAAATAAGAAAGTGTCAGTTGACCCACTGTTAAAAAGGAAGTGACATAAATGGTATAAATAAACATCATTATACATCTAGATACAAGTCGAATTTCATAGGTAAATAAGAAGAAAAGAAGGTTGGATTTCAAGGAGGATGAAGCTTTTCTGATGTGTTATAAGGTATGTTATTTTGTAATACTCATTTTTGCTATAACTTTTTTCTAGAACGATTCATATGGTTAAATCACTATGGTATTGAGAAGACATATCATACTCTCTGGTAAAAATTTCAGCTCTTATTCACTACAATTATGGAGATACACTCTATGGAAGATAGGTTTGTGTCTAATCTCGAAGCTAGTCAATAAACAAGGTTCCTAGTAAAAAAGTCATACATTTTTCATACAGAATCCAAATGATGGAACCACTTCCATTAGAAATAGTACGGATTTTCTTTTCTTGTAAGTCCGATTAGAATTGATGTTAAATATTGATCATGGGTACACAGACAAGTCTTCTAAATGTAATTCAAAATTGAATAAAGTCTACCATCTTTTCTATAACCCTTTGGGAGGATTCAATGAGTGAAAATTGGAGGAGTTTTAGAGAATACATTGAGTAATATTATCTACAAAGATCAAATTATTCCAAGAATTGAAGAATTGCATAAATTGAATAGTCTCGTATTATTATCGTGTTCTATGTGATGATTGGTTGATGGTGATGATTTAATGTAAAGTTTTATTATCTCCTCATATATTCTTGGGTGGAAGGAAGGGGCAAGGATGCAGAGTTCAACTCTCTTGATATTGGAGGATTGTATCTTCCAGGGTTTATCCCTCCTCTACATTTGGAAGTTGTAGCTACCTTTGGAAATCATTACTTCCCTTTGAACAATAAACTATTGATTATTTCCTCATACGCATGGTGTATTATGGTGTATTGGTAACTCTTATACTATTGTTCATTGCTCATTGATATAGTTGAATGGTTTAATTGTAAGTTGAAAAGTTTTAAAATTTTTTACTTGATATTGATTCACTTCCCTCTTAGTATCAACAATTGCACGAGAGGTTACTCAAGATGTTTTAACCATTGGAAGAATATCTCAAAAATGGAAGACAACATTCCAAATGGGATTCCCCATTTGATGGAAGCAATTTTGAGTACTGAAAATAGAATGGAAACTTACATGAAATCTCTTGGGAAGATGTTTTGTGATATAATGCTTTGAAGAAACCAAAGACCTGCGAGCTCAAAAGGAAGCAAAAAGAACAACAAACTGGCAATAGATACCATATTGGATGGATTGATTTATTTCAGTGAATCTAAGGTGGGATCATGTGCATACAAAAGAGCTTTTGGGACAAGCTACAAGACCTTTATGCAAGGGAATAATCGAAGAATAAGAATAAGTTGAAGATGTTGTAATCTTCTTCAAATTTCAAAGAAGAAAATAGAGGTCATTTTGTTTTAATTGTGAAGGAGTAGGACATGTTGAATTTGAAATCGTCCTCATCCGATTGAAAGAGATGACAATGAAGAAGAAGAAAATCATGAAGTATAAAATGATTCAACAAGATGAGAATCTTAAAAAATTGAGCTACGTTGAGATTGAAAATAGCAACCCTCGTGAGACGCATAGAAAAACTAAGAAGTGAATTGGTTAGTTGTGAAAAGATAGTTGTAATCTCTAAGAAACAATTAGAAGACTTTGATCAACTAAGAGAAGAAACCATTTTTTTGAAAACTCTACTTGAAGAAGAAAGAAGAAATAGGAGAAGTAAGCAATAAATGAAGAAGAAAGAAGAAGATTGTGAGAAACTTGAACAAGAAGTTGTCTCTCATTGAGGAAGAGCTTAAGAAACTCTCAAGTGACAAAGACTTCTAACACATATTGGATGCATGGGTGAAACTACTACAAAGAAGATGCAAATACAAGAAAGAAGGTTGAAGAAAGAGATACTGGAAATAGTTGATGAGAAGTGGACCAAGATACCAAAAATAAGGAATGATTACAATTTAGAGATGAATATCTAAGAAGACCCTTAACTTCGGGAATCAAAGAAACTTCAATCAATATGAAGGAAACTACAGAATATATCATGAACCCGTGATGGACTACATCACAAAGAATCCCAATTTATTCCAAGGTATCAAAATTTCTTCTTGGTCGCTATACTTGCAAAAAATTTTGACATAAGGCAATTAATTAAATAATCAATGAAAGGAACAAATACATAAGAAACATGAATGGTGTAAAAAGAAGATATGGAAATAATTGAGGATTTGTCAACAAAGTTATTAATTTTACCAGTTGATGGACAAAAAATATTGTATGCTACAAATGCAATTATCTTGGTCATAAAAGCACAAGATTGCAGATATATGAATGAAGATGTCCCTATGCCAACCATAGTATGGAGAAGGAAACATATTCAAAACAATGAAGATTGTCGAATAGCATGGATCGTTGAAGAATGTAAAGAAGAAGATGAATGGTACATAGATAGTGGATGTTCTTTTCACACATGACCGAGGATCAAGACAAATTCATCACTTTGAAGAGAAAGGGTGCAATGTTGCATTTGAGATGAATCATCTACCAAAAAATACTTGGAGAAGGTGTAGTAGAGCATGGAAGAAAAAATGTAAGAATAATGTTCTATTATGAAGACTTGAATCATAATCACAAGAGTTAGTAAAATGTGTGATCATGATACAATTTCCTTACGTTTGACTCTCTAAAATGTAAAATTAGAGAAAAATAACTCATGAAGATTGGCTGTGAATCAACAGAAGACCAACAACATATACATCCTAGACATGAAGAAGAGAGAGAAGACAAAAATCCACACAAGTATATTCTAAGGAAGAAAATGTCCCAAAGACCAAAAATAAGGATGAAGTATTATTGAGTGCCATACAACGGTGGGGAGCAACCCCAAAGAAGAGAGTTACATTTTTCCTTCAAACTCAGGGGGATAAACCCTAACATTTTCTGTTGATGTCAAAGGGGAGAGAAATTGGGATCATGATGATCGGGAGATGAGTGTTTCCATCAATGACAAAGGGGAGATTGTAGGAAGATTGTTTGTTGTCATTGATACCAACCTAGTCATGGGTTTTGGACCGCGAAGATTGATAAAGGTATTTGGACATGAAGGACAATGCATGCATATACAACAACCATGAATGGATAGTACACATCACGTGGATCCTCATGAACCATGAGGATCCACGTTATGGTTGAGGAGAAATGAATTTTGAAGATGACAAGTGAATTGAAGAAGGGCTGTAGGCCCCCAAAATACCAATAAAGAAAATAATTACAAATAAGAAAGTGTCGTGTCGACCCTAATGTTAAAAGGAAGTATTAAATGGTATAAATAAACATCAATATACATTCATTTGATACAAGTCGAATTTCAGAGGTAATAAGAAGGAAAGAAGCTCGGATTTCAAGGGAGGATGCAGTCCTTTGGTGATGTGTTCTAAGGCATGTTATTTTCAGCCTATCTTTACCATTTTTTCTATAATTTTTTCTAGAACAATTCAAATGAATCGCTTTCTATGGTATTGAGAATTCATATCAAGATACTTTTGGTAAAAATTTCATCTCTTGATTCGCTATAATTATGGAATTACACTCTATGGAAGATAGGGTTTGGTGACCACCCCGGCTAGTCAACAAACATGTGTTCTGGGTAAACAATCATAACTTTTTCATACAAAATCCAAATGAAATGGAACCACTCTACTTGGAAATAGTATGGAATTTAGTTTTGTGCTGCATTTTGGGTCGATGTTAAATATTGAGCACGGGCATGCCGCATACAATCTCGGGAATAGACCGTAATTGAATAAAGTTTATCTTCTATAACCTCTTTTTGGGGAGGATCCACGAGTGAAAAAATTGGAGGAGTTTCAAAGAATACATTGACTAATATTATCTATAGGTCAGAGTACTCCAAGAATTGAAGAATAAAAATTGAAGAAGTCTCAGAAGCATTGTCGTGTTCTATGTGATGATTGGTTGATGGTGATGATTTAATGTAAAGTTTTATTATCTCTCATATATTCTTGGGTGGAAGGAAGGGGAAAGGATGGAGAGTTCAAATATCTCTTGATATTGGAGGATTGTATATTTATCTTGGAGGTTTATCCCTCCCTCTACATTTGGAAGTTGTAGCTACCTTTGGAATTCATTACTTCCCTTGAACAATAAACTATTGATGTTTTCTCATATATTGTGCATGGTGTATTCTGGTGTATTGGTGTAACTCTTATACTATTGTTCGTTTCTCATTGGATATATTTGAATGGTTTAAGTATAAGTTGAAAAAGGTTTTAAAGTGTACTTGATATTGATTCACCCCCCTCTCGGTATCAATAGGAGCCTCTACACGTATTTTATCCTCCTTAGTTTTGTAATATTTGTGTTCTCCCGAGCTTGTGTTTGCATCGCACGAGTTGTTGTATTTTGACAGACATCCTAATGAATATTTGGGGATTCTTCCTCAGTTTCCTCTCTAATTAGGTGGGAAGATTATCCTTGTTGATGTATAGTGGTGCAAGGCTCGTTATATTTTAATATGCTTATTGAGCATGATTATGTAGATGCTATGAATGTTGTAGTGTCTACGCTCTTCTGAGTGATGCATTTCCCTCACAATGGAATCATTTCCACTATAGACTAGCTGGCATCTGATAATCACCATCCTAATTCGATGTTAGTTCAAGTTGCCCCTTTATATGTTCCTAGTGTTTGCATAGACTCTACCTCGCCACATGTTAATTATGTGGCATATTATCCTTGATGTTCAATTTCTCCTGAGAAAGAACTTGTTCACTCATGTTTTCCTTCTTGAGACATGGTCTCGACAATTGATCCCTTGTTTTATCGAATGTGGGAATGGAAGACCTTGCTTCCTCCTCTTGGTAGAAGTGATCTCTTCAGGATTACTTGTGAAAAGTATCCCCCTAGAGTCTTGTTTAAGCCCTTTTCAGACTCTCTAAACATGAAAATGTTGTCGAGTGATCTTGTTTCCCTTCACACTCGCCAAACTCAAATTTGAAGGCACATCTGTCTGGTGGTAGTTTACCCCTTTTTCGGTCTGGATGATCAATTGTATGAACAAAGGTATACTCTAGGAACTTTGGTTCTCTAGAAGAGTATTCTCAAGTACAAGTTTAACCCTTTTTCGGGTCCAAGGGACTAAATTTATGAAAAAGCAACATTCTCCTTGGTTTTGGTTTATCACCTTTTTCGGGCCTTAGAGATTACTTACGAAAAAGGAACCCCCATAGAGTCCATAGTTAATCCCTTTTCAAACTCCCTAAAATTGAAAAGATCGTCGAGTGACCTTGTTCCTTCACACTCATTAAATTGGTCCAGAAGAACATCTACTGGCATGTGTTTACCCTTTTTTTCGGCCTATGGATTATGGAGGAAGAAGGTATGCCTCGGAAGATTCGTCTCACCAGGAGATTTCTCCTCAGTAATTTTTACGCTTTTTCGAGCTAAGGGGACTAAAATCAGAAAAAGGCTACGAGTCCATAGTTAATCTCTTTTCAGACTCCTTAAAATTGAAAATATTTCCAAGTGATCTTGTCTTTGTCACACTCGTTAAAATGGTTTTGAATAGACATATTTTCGGTGCTAGTTTACCCCTTTTTTCGAACCGACTAGACTATTTCCAAAAAAGGTACTCCTTGGAGTCTTCTTTTACGTTTTTTTAGACTCTTTAAACGTGAAAAAACTACCGATCTTATCTTCTCTCGGCTTGTAAAAATACATTGAAGGGGGTCTCTATGTGTCTTTATAATCACATTTTCATCTCTGCATCTTTGGCCTAATGATGGCTCCATGTTTCTCTCAACTAAACCTTTGAAGCATGCCTTATACGCAAGCCTTGTAGCATTTTTCCTCTGCGACTTGACACCTTGACCCATGGAAGAATTTTCCCCGAGTGTCCTTTTCATCCACATGTCTCCTTTCTCTGAGAATTAGTGTGTTCCTTGCGCCTGGAACTAGTATTCTTTCTTGAAACACTCATTCCTCCTTTGTAACGTAACATTCTTTTATTCTTTTTCAAAGCTCTTTAAAAAAAATTTAAAAAAAATAAGCAAAAAGAGGGGACGTGAAATATATATTATTTTTTGGCAGCACAATGAGTCTCCCTTGGACAAAGAACATCCTTTTGTTTTTCATAGAGAATTGGGATCTAATATGACCTTAGGAATCTCTTCTTTCTAGATAGAGTTGTGTCGTCCTCTGTTTAGTTACTCTTCCAAAAACATGGCGAGTTTGTTTTGCCTCCTGCATTGTGAACTTACGTCAATGTCAGGTTGCCTGAGTCTGATCATATTTCGTGATGTTTTCCAAGGGAATTTTCATCCAACATGAGTCGGCCTTTCTGCAGTTTGTCTCTTGACCTCATAACCCAACCATCCAAAAAGTCCAATCAAGTCTTGATTCAAAATCAACGAAGTTCTCTACCTGACCATCGAGATCCTCTTGTCTTTTCTTGATGGGTTGTCGAAGACCTCTAGGTAGTGATGTCATACACCCACATTGTACTCCTACCTAAGTTTTCAAGATCTTCAAGTTGTTGCTCGAGCTATGAATACCTCATCTCCATCCATCGAGTGTTATTGGCTTCTTGAAGATGGATAGTATAGTTGTATATTTTTTATTTTGAGATGTAGATATGTTGTGTATTTCTCGCGGCTACACTTTATATAATTATATGACATGGATATGCAGTGTGTTTGATTGGAATCCATGATTTATTTCATCCCGAGCATGGGTATGCCCACCTTGGAGAGACAATTGTTGTTTTTGCAGACGGCACCTCCCGAACTCTAGTCCCAGGTTCACTCATTTAATACATTGGTGAAGATTTTGTAATGTATTTTGGCCATCGTATGCTCTTCTAACCTCATGGATTAGTGGGCATCTATTATAACTCTAAATTTCTCTACACATGCATACCTAGCCTTTGGCCCTCTTACTTGCATTTTTTTCCAAAGCACTACTAAATTGCTCTTCTAAAAAACCATTTTTTTTTAACATGTAAGCGCCCTCACCGCTAATGTCCACGTACATATTCTTTCTACACCACTACAACTCATGTACATATGCATGTTTCACCACTATAACCTGTGTATACTTGCAAAATTTTCAAAAAATAAAAAGTTGCAAGGAATTCGTTCAGATTACGAGCTATTGAGTAGTTTCCCAACTAATCCACTGCCTATAGCCCGCCAACCAACTGAATAACCATCCTTTTTCATATAGGAGGAGGTGTTGGGATCTCATTTTACATATAGACATAAGAACAGTGAAACTCTGCCTATTTCACATCCCCTCTTGCCCAAGTTATTGCATCCCTTTCGCGAGAATTGCCTCAATGTTTCCCAATTAGCCCTTCTTCCTCCATCAGAACCGATTCACTTCCCAAGAAGAGATCAAAAGGTTCATATGAGAAGACATACAAAGGTGCACTTGGATCTTGGTAAAGAGGAACCCAGAACAAGTTCATGGAGCAGTAGCCGGATTTGGTTGTAAAGGTATAATAATTGAGTTATTAATAAAATAATTACTTTTCCTTTCCCAAATCATGGTGTATTGGATGCTTTTATTGGTTTATGTTTTGAAATTATAACATCTAACCCTAATTTGTATATGAAATAACATGCTTGTAGCTTTCTATTTGTCAATGTTTGAATGCAGGTCAGCCTTGGGAGGAGGCATGCAATAAACGATGCTTTCAAGTGTGAGGCGATCATCACCGGATGCGGAGTAGAGGTATAGTTACCTGATACCCCTCATATTTTCTTTTATTGTATGATTTTTGGTATTTTGGGGGTATTTTAGAGAAGTAGTTGACTTTTAGACAGTTAATTGATGTTTCCTACATTCTAACTACCTCTTTTTGAAAAAAAAATATTGAACCGGGTATGTTAGTTTTGTTTTAGCATCCTGTGTATGTACATGAGTTGTTTACTAAACAAGACGCATATGTACACAGGTTGAACCAAAGTAGAGCGTGTATACCTCTTTACTTGATTAAAAAACAAAGAAAACTGACAGTCTTATAGGGTTTATAATGTAGGCAAATCAATTAATCGTCTAAAAGTCAACTACTTCTCTAAACTACCCCAAACATACGAAAACTCATACAAGAAAATAAAATATGAAGGGGATCGAGTAACTATACATCTACTCTGTGTCTGGTGATGATCCCCTTGCGTTTCAAAGCTTCCTTGACTGTACACCTCCTCCCAAGTCTAACATGAATTCAAATATTGACAAACATAAAGCTACAAGCATGCTATTTCATATACGAATTAGGGTTAGATGTTAGAATGTCAAAACATAAACCAATAAAAGAATTTAATACACCATGATTTGGGACAAGAAAAGTAATTATTTTATTGATAACTCAATTATTATACCTTTACAACCAAATCCAATTACTGCTCCATGAACTTGGTTCGGGCTCGTCTTCACCAAGATCCAAGTGCACCTTTGTATGGATTCTCCTCTCAACCTTCTGATCTCTTCTTGGGAAGTGAATGGGTTATGATGGAGGAAGAAGGGATAATTGGGGAATGTTGAGGCAATTCTCACAAAAGGGTTGCAATAACTTGGGCAAGGAGGGGATGTGAAATGGGCAGAGTTTCACTGTTCTTATGTCTAGATGTAAAATGAGACCCCAACAAATCCTTTTATATGAAAAAATGATGGTTATTCAATTGCGTGATAGGCTATAGGAGGTGGATTAGTTGGGAAACTACCCAATAGCTCGTAATCTCAATGAATTCCTTGCAAATTTTTATTTTTTGCAACTTTTTCAAGTATATGCGGGTTATAGTGGTGCAACATGCATATGTATGCGAGTTGTAGTGGTAAAAAAAGTGTATGTATGTAGGCAGTAGTGGTGCAGGGTGCGTACATCTTAAGAAAAAATGTTTTTTTAGAAGAGAAATTCAGTAGTGCTTTGGCAAAAAATGCAAGTAAGAGGGCCAAAGGCCAAGTATGCATGTGTAGAGAAATTTAGGGTTATAACAATATATTATCACTTCATTGGTAATAAACCAAGGACTTTCTAATTAGTGGTGACTTGTGAGAGGGGACCTTTTAATATCCATTTTGACCTTTCCTTCTCAAACCCCAAGGTCACCAGGGATGTGTCCCTTGGGCCTTCAACCCTAAAGAGAAAGAGGAATCCTATTGAGGTGACAGTGATAGGATAACCTCAAGTTACACCAATTTTCTTTCCATTTACCTTTCCTTTGATCAAAGTACAAATTGTACGATAACACTGTAGACCCTATTGTTAGCAATGATAATCACCCTCCGACTCCAAGAGGATAAAAACAATATCCTTAAAAAAATGGATTAAAATGGTTTGAGTAGGTGGATTAGGACAAGACTGCAAATAAAGGAAAAGATAACATAGATCACTACAAATTAGTCCTTGACCTTTGGTCTATGGAGTCATAATTATCATGCTAATGAAGGCATTTAAACTACCTATCATATAAAAGGATATATGTGGTGATGAGGAGAAAGAAGGAAAAATATGTCTGAGTGATAAACGATGAAACATGGGAAAGATGACAACAAATCCTCTACCACCTTAGGAATCCATAGATCAAAGATGCTACCTCCAGACGAGAAGAAAAACAAAAAATGTTTGAATGATGAACCATGAAAGATGGCCAAGATGACAACAAATCCTCTACTGCCTCAGGAATCCATAGATCAGAGAGATGTTACATCTAGACAAGAAGACAACAAAAATGTTTGAGTGATGAACCATGTGTTAACACTCAAAATGGTTTTGAGTCACTTTCATTCGTTCATGCTTAATTTCTCATTTTCCTTGCTCATCTGCTATTATCCATATCTTCAAACTCTCCATTAAGCTCCCATTGATCATGTTTGCTAGATATTCTTGCGACTCTGTCTTTGACCTGCATTACAAAAACTCAATAATTGTTACCTAGCCTATAACCCTAACGTTTATGGATTTTATATTTTTAAACAAAAATATACATTTTGTTGTAAATTTCTCCCAAAATTGGTGGGTTCTCGAAGTGTTCTAATCCTAAGCCTAAACTATAACACATAGATCAAAGCTCACAACTATGTCAAATTTTGAGTCCATGTTCACAAGATAAGTCAAACCACAAGTCACTGAAGCGCAAGCTCCAAGTTCTATAATCCATACTCCATTCATCCCATCAACTGTGTATACGCCAACACATTTAAAGGCCAAAGGATATAAACATCCGATGCATGGGGGATTTGATCTCTGAGAAAATAAAAATAAACGCAAAATAAATAGTTGCCAAATGCCTGATTTACAGACAGAGAATGCATGCACAGGTTTTCTTTGATCGTGATTTAGAGCCACAAGGAAGAGCCATGAACAAAGGGGATTTGCACCGAGTTGCAGTGTTTGAGTTACCCACCGCCAACTACCAAAATCAAAACATCATTGCAGAGATTGAGGTGTCTTGCGCCAAGCTAATAAGTTTGAAGTCGACAGGTCAAGTCAAACCCCAAGTCTGCATATCAAGAACATTCAACTCAAAGCCATATCATGAGTCAAATTACGAGTCGAGCCACAAGTCGATAAGCCAGATGCAAGCATTGAGTTCACTTATTCAATATTGCAGGGTATCTATGTTTGCAGGGTATCCAGATATATTTTCATTTGCATATGCAGGAGGTGTTAATTGTTGGCTTTGTAAAAAAAGGAAGGTCGTCCACACATATGTTTCTGAACCACCGAACAGACAGTTTACTGCATGTGTAATCTCTTTGTATTGTGATTGTTTATCCTTGGCTATGGAGATCGTAGAGGATTCTGTTGACGGGTGAAACAGTCCATCCGTCAACTGGGAGAGTGGAACCGGTCCGGGGTTGTCTAAATAACCCAAGCCGTTTGGAATGAACCACCCTGACGAGTTTAACGGCTCCGTTGGCCGCTCTAAGGTCTCGTAAGGAAACCGAAGAGAAAGTGATCTGAGCTAAATAATCTAAACTAAGGAAACTAGAAACTAATAAAAACTAACTAAAACAAACTAACTAA
>SNQJ01S0194890.1:0-14346 GCA_010110895.2 Picea sitchensis | reverse complement strand
ACATTCTTGTTTTTCTCTATTCAATTTAGGGTTGTGTGGTGGTTATATAACCAATAATGATGATGATATGGGTAAAATCATGAATATGGGTATCTATTTTCCTTGTTTTTTGAGAAAATAAAATATATTATTTTTTGAAATTTCAATGGTTTGATAGTATGTTCCTTAATAATGAAGGCACTAATAATGAGTTATGTTTGTTGACAACAATTTAATCATTATTAAACTTTTGATTATGAAAAATGAAATATATTGCAACAATCTAAAGAGACTCTATTAACGTATGACTATTGTTTTGAAGAAAATGGATGAATATTATAAATTACTATAATTTTTTGAATTTGACTAATCTGAAAAAGTTGCAAATTTTAAACACATTTAGATTGACACCATTTATCTACCTTAATTTTTATTGAAAAGTAAAATCTAAAAGTACCATTTTGAAGAGGAAAGTGAAAGGTTCCATAATATAAGTTTCCAATAATATTTCACTGTGTATTATTGCAAGTATTGAGTTTTCATTTTACTGAATCATTATGTCATCTAAAAATAATATGCAGACATTGTTTTATAAAATTAACTAAAATTACTTTAAAAACAATTTAATTGAATACAAATTGTATCAAAAGAAAGTAGATTCAATTATGAAAATGCTGATACTAGTTCTGAAACCAGACTCACAATATCTTAAGGAGTCCGCTCCTCCCCAAGTTGGAGTAAGATGAAGTGAACACATACTTTTATGAAAAGTGTCGTAGTTATAGGTTTTCAGTCGAACTATTAGTTTGGCCAAAAGGTAGTATTTTTCGGCTGAAAGTTAGTTTTAACGAAAAATAGTTGTTAGATTTAAAATTTGTGTTACTTTTTCAACGATGTTGTTAGATTTAACTTTCGACCTAAAAATAGTTTGGCCAAAAACTATTTTGGCCGGAAAATTTAAAAGTTTGGTCGAAAACATGCCATTAACAATTTTCACGACCCAATTCTCACGAAAGTGTTACCCATATTCGTGATTTTACCTAGATATGAGATAAAAAAAAATCTATTTGATCCATGTCTATAATTAGTTGACTAATTACAACATCTAATGTAGTTAACTCATCCATTAAGTTTACCAAGAATGATCATTGGATGAGATCAAGGAGTTGTTACTTCACTTGCAATTCCTCAGCTAGTTTCCATTCTCAAAATTTCATAAAGAGAAATCAATTCATCGGCTGATTGAGTCCATACACACCTGCCATTGGATTGCAATGTACAAAAATCAACTAGAGACCATGGGTGTGCATCAATAGGCCATACAAAGTCCCTATGGGACATACATAATAGTTGAGTGTTGATTATTGTTGGGTTATGAAAAAGGTATAAATATCTTCCTTTTTCCCACAGTTCATGATATAATCTTGATTGAATTTTCAGTTTGTTAAGGATAAATAGGATAGAAAATGATTAATATGTCTCTTAGAGTGATTATTGAAGTTTTATTAAATAGATTCTAAATTACGATTGGAATTGTTTGATTTTGTTGTAGATTTGGATAAATAACTGTCAAGCTCGAGATAGCCAAAGAGATCTTGAATATGCGCAAGCTATTGGAGGTTGAATACTTTTAGGTGCAAAGCAGTTTTGGAGATAATCGATTGTAACTTTATAATAACAAAGTGATCCTAAGGATATTTCGATCCTCGGGATAGCTTGATTTACCTAGATTATTGTAATATATAAGAGGGTAATAGATCCAGAAAAACACATAGGAAAAATTGCATTCAAGTATTCAGAACTCAGAATTGCTTTGCACAAGCAGTTTTTGTAAATGTTTTACCAACTTTGGAATCAATGAAAGTTTTGAGCGTTTTCACCATTTATACATTCTGAGTTTCTTGTAGAAATACTTCTGAAGACCAAGGGCTCAGTCTAAAGGAGTTACTGTCTCATTCTGTAATTGTATCAGTTTGAAGTTTGATTTCTATTTTGCGATTCCAATCTCCTTTTACAATAGCTAAGATGAATGCATAATTGTGTTAATGATTTTATGTTGTTTGCATATGGAAGATAGATATTTCTATCAGTATTAATGATTTCCATTCTGATTTTCATTTCTGTAGTTTGTTGCTTGACAATTCCTCATAATTTCATATACGTTGTTCCTTTTACTTAGATTTACAATTGTTGTTCCTTTCAATTAGATTATCATTGTTGTTCCTTTCAGTTAAAGTTACGATTGTTGTTCCTTTCGATAAAGTTACATTAGCTGTCCCTTTAGACTAGATTATAATCGTTGTTTCTTTACACAGATAGAGTAATTCGCTATTTCCTTTCCTGTAATTCGATTCATAATTGATAGTTAATTCTACAAGTCTTTACCTAGATTCAATTACTTCTTTTTAGATAAGTGAATTCAATAGATTAATTAGTTCCTTTCCATTCTACAACATTTTAGTAATCAGATTTCAATTCAAAGAATCTTTAGTGAACATTTGAGGAACTTGATTGTTGATAAAATCAGAATTGATTTAGCTACACGATTTTAGCCTTCATAAGCTGCCTGCATAGACTTTTCTGATATTCTTGAGATAAAAGACGAATCTCTGGGTTGATAAATTAATGTTAAACTAAGGTTATTTTTAGGACATCTTTAGACACCAACATTTTGGCGTCGTTGCCGGGGAGAATGTCAAAGGTAGCATAGGTTGTGTCTCTGGAGGACCAGGTATTGAAGACAGAATGTAAGAACCTACGCAAGCAATAAGTAAGGTGCTTATGCCAATGCTTACCTCCAATTGACACTTAAGAGGTTTTATAGGTGTTTCTTTTGTTGAATTTCTTTTGTTGTTGTGTGAAGTGTGTATGACTAGAAAGAAGGATATTGAAAAATCAAAACCCCCACCAAAAAATACCAAAGCCCAGTGTTCGGTGATCCCTGGGAGAAGCACTTTCATAGATGAGATCATCAGAAAAGGTGAATCTCAAGCTTCGGTTGGACCTAGGAAAGGACCTACCCGAATCCATCGGGCAGTAGTTTCACCAACTACAGCCCATGCTAAGATTCATAGAAAAACTGAAGGGACTGAGCAAATCTTTCAGAGCATAGATCTTCCACCCCTCAACCCTTTAGAAGAGGGAAACTCTAATAATCTAGAGGAAGGAGTAGGAGAAACTAGCGGGGTTTCCAAGGCAGACCCACCATCACCACCTGATCCTGAATCTCCTGTGAAAGAAGAAGGCATACCTGAAATCCCAGATAAAGGGAGTGCAATCAAATCCCTTAGAGGATCAAATAATCAACCATTTCGAATAGAATACCCGGAATAAGAACTTTCTAAAAACATTTGGCACATTTTCGATCAAATGACACAACCAAATCAACAATGACCCCAGACCTCCACGTTGGAATATCCGATAGTTGATCCAATTTCCAATGCTCCCATGAAAGCAATCCCCCTACAAAACTTGCCAACCTTCCATGGATTGATTTCAGAAGACCCAAATGCATTCCTATTTGAATTTGATGTCCTATGTAGAGGGTATGATTACACCTCTGAACCCCAAAAATTAAAACTATTCCCCTCTACCTTGAAGGGAGAAGCTCTAAGTTGGTTTATGGGATTGGGAGGTGGAACCATCAATTCATGGGATGAAATGAAACAAGCCTTCTTGACAAAATATCAAAATTATTGTAGAACCAGAGACCTAAAAGATGAAATCTTTCAAATGACTGCAAAAGAAAATGAATCATTAGAAGAATATGTTGAGAGATTTCAGTATAACTTGCAAAGATCGCCCTATGGTACATTACCGGGTGAAGTACTCAAAGAAACTATGATTGAAGGCATGAAAGATGAACGGGTAGAAACATTGAATCTAATGGGGAAGGGTGACATTTATCAGGAAACTTATGAAAACATTGTTCTATTGTGTATCAGGTGCTCACGAGGATGTACACGGACTAGGTCAGGAATGTGGGTGCCCCTCACAAGAAATAGAAATATTACCAGCAGGGGTGTTTCACGAGCTAAAGTTGGTAACCTCTTAGAAAATTTCAAAACAGATATTCTGAGCACTCTGACTACACAATTGGATGTATTGCAGGCCAAACAAAAAAAGGTAGAAGCAAAACAGACCTTGGCTATATTTTTCCACGGCTACAGAAAGAAGCATGGTCCAAGGGAATGCCCTTTGGATGTAGTTCAGGTTTGCGCTATTTGTGCCAAGGACCACGACACAGAGAAATTCCCATCAGTCCCTGGATTGAAAGTTGTATTCAAAGAAGAGGAAGAGGAAACAAAACCATTATATCTGATTGCTCAACACCGTCAATGGCAATCCCAGCCTCAAAATACACTACAGGACCCTTCCTCTTTCTTTTCTGAACAGTATAATCAACAACAAAATTCTGGCATCACATGGCATGGTTAGCCATTTACTAATCAGAACTGGCAACCCAGCAGTACCCACCTGCAAATCCCACTTGGCCAAACCAGCCTACTACAAACCCCATCTGGCAAAATCAACCAACTACAAGTTCCAATTGGCTTAACTCGCAATACCCCACCTCATCCTGGTAAAACTCGAATAATACCTACCCTTCACAGTGGCATAACTCATCTGCCCAAAACCCAAATTGGAACTAGAATTGGCAGTGTCCCATGGGAATGAATAACCAACCCATGGGGATGGCCTCTCAAACCCAACCCTCGTTACAAGCCCCACTCCAATTTCCCCAAAACCCCCAATCACAATTGTGCCCTCAATTACCAACCCAACCCCACCCAAATCCTAATAGCATACCGACTCAGCTCATCTAGATTATGGAAAGTGGAGAAGGGGAAACCAATTAAGTAGGGTGCAATGAACTCCGGTTGAGATCGGGGCATATAATCTCTCCTGAAAAAAATTATGTTTCCTAAGAGAAGGAGAATGAAAAACAACCAGCAATAACACCCTCGACTGTGGTAATAACGAAAGAAATCGAGTAAGGGGGGAGCACAGTCGAATCACAGGACTCTGATAAGGATGTAACTCCCTCCTCTACATTCCCCGAAAGACTGATGATAGCAAAACCCATTGTATATCCTAACTTCGACATTGCAGGGGAACTCAAGAATTTATACATCAATATTCCACTCCTACAAGCTCTGCAAGACATATCGATCTATGCAAAGTCAATCAAGGAGCTATGTGGGAGGAAGACCGTCAGAAAAATAAAAAAATTCATCATCAATAGTTCATGTAGTGGGAGCCTTATGTGATTTAATTTTGGGTAGAGAAGAACCAGTCAAATATGCAGATCCAGGGAACCCCATAGTAACAGTTCAGATTCAGGGATGTTCCTTTCCAAATACACTAGTTGATTTGGGGGCGGCCATCAATATCCTAACTATGGAAACCTACAATACCCTGGGTTTTGACTCTTTTGACCCAACCCCGATTATGTTACAATTGGTTGATCAATCAGTGGTCAAACCACTCGGCACACTACATGATATAGTAATCTCAGTTAACTCTTGGGAATATTCAACAGATTTTCTCATCATCAACCCAAGAAGTGGACTCAAAGGTCATCCATTGATACTGGACAAACCATGGCTCATGATAGCTGATGCGTACGTAGGATGTCGATCGGGTAAAATGACAATTTCTAGGGAGGTGTCACAAGGAATCTCATCTTATATCCTCCAGCCAAACCTAGTCCAACGATTGTATATCCGCAATTTCCACCACCACAATATCCAGAGAAGGATCTGAGTGCCCCTCTCATGCTGGAAGAAGCTCTCAAACTCAAGAACCAGCTAGAGGATGATGTAATCAGTGGGTTTATTACAACCCAACCACTATAAGTAATCCAACATGCTAGATGATCCAAGTTGTTCTAGACTTTGAAGCACATGGAGACCCGCTAGAAGATTTAAAGGAACAACAAATCTCGACTATCGCTGTTCATAACAACAAATCTGTTGAGATCGCACCTGGGAAGTTTCTGAACATTAATGCCAATATAGAAGAGAAACAACAAGAAAATCTAATTCAAGTCCTCTCTAAATACCAACAATCTTTTGCCTAGGAGTATTCTGATATGAAAGGTATTGATCTGCAACTTTGCACACACCACATTTATATTGAGAAATATGCCCGACCTATCAGACAGTCGCAGAGAAGACTGAATCCCCACCTCAGGGATATTGTTAAAGAATAACTACAAAAGCTGTTGGATGTAGATTTTATATACCCTATCTCAGATAGTTGATGGGTTTCCCCATTAGTGATCGTCCCCAAGAAAAATGGGAACTGGCCAATCTGTGTTGATTACAGGGAACTTAACAAAGCCACTCAAAAAGACCACTTTCCATTACCCTTCATCGATCAAGTCCTGTATACCTTGGCATGGAAGAAATTCTTCTCTTTCCTAGATGGTTTCAACAGCTACAATCAGATCCAGATTGCCCCAGAAGATCAAGATAAAACTACATTCACATGTCCTTGGGTACCTTTGCATACAGAGTATTGCCCTTTGGACTTTGTAATGCCCCAACCACATACCAAAGGGCCATTTTAAGCATATTCAGTGATCTGATCAACGAAGGGCTTGAAGTCTACATGGATGATTTCACTCTGTATGGTGATGACTTCGATCAAGCCTTGAATAATCTGGATAAGGTATTAGAATGGTGCATCACTACCAGGTTATGTTTAAGCCACGAAAAATGTCATATGATGATGAAAAAAGGTGTGGTAAGGGAATTATATTTTTGCATATGGAATTAGATTAGATCCAGCAAAAATCAAGGTAATCCTTAATCTACCTACTCCACACACAGAAACTGAGGTACGTAGTTTTCTTGGTGCTTCAGGATACTATCACAGATTTATGGAAAATTTTGCAAAAACCACTGTACCTTTACATGCTTTGAATGGTAATGTAGAATTCCAATGGTCTGACAAATGTGATGTGGCTTTTGCAAGACTCAAGAAACTGATCTCGATAGCACCGGTGTTGAGGGGACCAAATTGGAAAATACCATTTCAAATCTCCACCGATGCATTAGACATTGCCATAGGCATTGTTCTCGGACAGGAAGAAGATAAGAAACCCTACGCAATTTATTTCATTAGCAAGAACCTTACTCCAGCTAAACTTAATTATACAATAATAGAAAAAGAGTTTTTAGTTGTTATACATGCGATCAATAAATTTCGTCATTATGTAACAGGCTATCCAGTTATTCTATATACTGATCATTCTGTTATTAGATATCTAGCTAATAAACCGATTACTAATGGACGAGTCACTCATTGGTTATTATTATTGTAGGAATTTGACATCACCATCAAAGATCGACCCAGGAGAGAAAATCTTGTCCTAGACTTCCTGTCCTGCATACCAAAAACAGACGACTCATTAACAATTGAGGATCAATTTTCAGATGAGCATTTGTTTGTCGTCACCACAAAACCACGTTAGTACGCTGATGTAGCAAATTATTTGGAAGCAATAAGATTACCGACACACTTATCATCAAGGGAAAGAAGACTGATCATCCAGCGTAGTGCATGATTCACTTGGATCAATGGATATCTCTTCCACACAGGAGCTAATCTCCAGATCCAGTGATGCGTACGAGATGACGAAATCTATGACATACTGAAGGCAGGACATGAAGAGCCCTGTGGGGGGAATTTTGTAGACCACGGGACTGGACACAAAATCTTACATATGGGCTATTATTGGCCCTCAATATTCAGTGATGTGAAGAAATACATCCAGACCTGGGACAGTTGTCAACAGATGGGGAAACCAGGTCAGGCTGATGAAATGCCCTTGAAAGCACAAATAGTCACAGAAACATTTGAAACATGGGCACTGGACTTCATTGGCCCCTTCAATCCAAAGTAAAATCAAAAGGCCTATGTTCTTGTTGCAATGGATTACATGACCAAATGGGTAGAGGTAGAAGATTTACCAAATGAAACAGAAGAAGTAGTCATCAAATTTCTTTTCAAATTGTTTGTATGTTATGGACTACCCAGAGAAGTAATTACTGATGAAGAGTCACAATTTACAGGCCATAAAATCACTGCCACCCTGGAAAACTATCATATTAAGCACAAAGTTACTTCTCCATACCACCCACAGGAAAACGGGCAAGTAGAAAGCACCAATAAGGTCCTAGAGGTAATATTGAAGACTGTCTCAACAAACTAACAGAATTGGGATACTGAGCTCCCAAATTCCTTATGGGCTTATCGTACAAACTAGCGTAACACCACTGGCTACTCTCCTTACCACCTAGTCTATGGTAAAGAAACCATCTTCCCAATCGAATTCGAGATCAAGACCCTAAGGATGGCCCAAGAAATTGGACTAGATCTTACAGAAGCACATAAACAATGCCTTCAGTGACTCAATGAATTGGATGAAGCACGCTTGTCTACTATGGAGTGCACAACTATTATTTAGCAACAGAGAGCGACCTGGAATGACAAGCATATCAAGAAGAAAACATTCAAGAAAGGCGACTGGGCACTTCTCTATGATTCCATATTTCAGGACTTTCTTGGAAAATTACAGACATGGTGGCTAGGGCCATATGAAATTAATGAAGTTCATGATAATGGCATGGTTACTTTGAGCACCATCAATGGGTCTAGATCTCCCTTTCTAGTCAATGGACACCGACTGTGACTTTACCATCAGCCACCTTCAAAATATTATTTCTATCAAGAAGTAACTAAAGACCATACTGTGCAGATTCTGGCTGACAGGGAAGGTAACCCAACCACCCCAACTCCATAAATGATGAATTTTGTTGATACTATACATACTATATATAGTTTTTATAGATCTAATTGAGTGGTTAGTTTTTCTTTGTTTTATGAAAATTCACTTAGGAAACAAGAATTAGGGCATATAACTATAACTAGCACCCTTTTATGTTCTGTATTCTCATTTTGTCTTATCACACGGACTGTGTCTTTCATAGAAAAATGAATATGTCATGTTCCACAGCAGAGATCAGGCAACTATAATGAACTCATGACATTAATAGACCATCCAATGTTTGATTTTTAAATAAACAAACCCATAACAATTGAATGAATTTAGTTAATGACTAATCACCCTGAGATTCAAGCAAAAATACATTTTCATGGGGATTTTTCCAAAATTTCCTATTTCAAATGGTTAAAAAAAACATATGTTGTCCTCTATTTTAATTGTCATTCCCTTCTGTGCGCTTACTGTTCCCTTTGAAAGGAACAATTGTTGTTCCTTTCGCGCGCTTGTTGTTCCTTTGAACAGAACAATTGTTGTTCCTTTCGCACGCGCTTGTTGTTTCCTTTTGAAAGGAACAATTGTTGTTCCTTCCGTGTGCTTACCATGCCCCTTGAAAGGAACAATTATTATTCCTTTCGTGCTCTTGTTGTTCCTTTGAACAAAAAAACTATTGTTCCTTTCGTGCACTTGCTATTTCCTTTTGAAAGGAACAATTGTTGTTCCTTCCGCGCACTTACTGTTCCCTTAGAAAGGAACAATTGTTGTTCCTTCTGTGTGCTTTTCGTTCTTTTCACGTGCTTGTTGTTCCTTTTGAAAGAAACAACTATTGTTCCCTTCATGTGCTTGTTTTCCCTCTGAGTATCGTTGTTGTTCATTTTGTCGTTCCTTTCCTTCATTACTGTTGAAACACTAGCCATTCCTTCGCAGTGCAACTTTCACCAAATAATTTTCACCGGCACTATTTCTAATCGTCATCACAACAATCTGTCATTATTTTGTGGATTATCTCCTACACCTTATCAAATTGTTTGTGGATTAATCTCTTCGAAATATCTTAAACCTTGTTCATAATCGATAACCACCATAATTTGTTTCTTTCCCCTATATACATACAAATATCCCTGAATGATATTTTGCCTTCATATTATAAAGAGTATTAAGCACACTTTTACTTGACATATTTACACTTCCTTACACCATCCCTTACTCTTAAGGAGTAAATGATCCTCCCTTAAAAAATAAAAATAAAGAGAGGATGATAAAAAATAAAAATAACAAGCAATAAAAAATTTGTTTGCCACAAAGAATAGGGGGTCTCATCATGAGCCAAACTACCATGATCATAGGATACTAACGTAAGTGACATTCCCACTATGCCTACCACCCCAGGGCAATGGCCTTTGACATTTTTATTTTGTCAAAGGACAAGAGGTCTCATCACGAGTTGGCTTGTTCACTTAAGTTACAATCTAGTGAGTGGCATTATCATCATCTAGCTACCAAACCAGGATAATGGTCTTCTTGGGAAAATACAATTCAAATATTTATTAAGGAAAAATAAAAATGAATAAAGATAAGCAATATAATTTTCTCTTTCCCATAAAGAATAGGGGGTCTCATCACGAGCCAACCTACCACGATCATAGGATACTAACGTAAGTGACATTCCCACTATGGCTACCACACCAGGGCAATGGCCTTTGACACTTTCTTTTTTCAAAGGACAAGAGTTCTCATCACCAGCTGGCTTGTTCACTTAAGTTAGAATCTAGTGAGTGGCATTATCATCATCTGGCTACCAAACTAGGATAATGGTCTTTTTTTGGGAAAAGACGATTCAAATGTTTATTAAGGATATGGTCTCATCTATGGGTTAAAAGGAAACCCTGCCGAGGCTATGGACACCTGCTGGCAGCAGTGGCTCCGCCTGTGGTATGGAAGATTATCTCAAAAATACCAAGTTTCTGTGTGTCTCTAGATTTCCTTTACTCAAATAATGAGGCTATCATATCAGTTATACTCAATAACTTGGAAAAGTAACAATATTATGATATGTGGAATATTTTTAAAATGAACAGATTTAATTTATTTTGGTTTATTTATCCATAAAACATTTTTGAACATAGGTATACTAAATTCAAAATTTCCACGAAAAAGGACTATCGTTGAAATGATTTCGGTTGAAAGTGTTTTTGAAAATTATACATGATTAGTCCCCATCGGTGGCGACAGCACAATCATTACCTCTCACCGAAAAATACCTACACTCATTACTTTCACCTATACTGACGATCGAGGATGACCTCTACATTAATGAGGGGAGTGGATTCTCGACACACTTTCTGATAAGATATAATGATTTTAATAAATGGGAAACACACGTCTTTATACACTTGTTGTCACTGATATTTTCTATTTTTGGTAACTGTTTCTCCAAGCTGGTCTAACCAAATTTGCAAACAAGAACGACAATCGTTCTTACTTTTATCACAGAGATATGGGTGGTTGAAGCGTGCGCAGGGAGATGACATTACTACAGGTTACATAACAGGCAAGATAAATCCTACACCATCTGGGGTGGATCGAGTACTTCAACCGTTTGCAAGGATATGACACAAATTCCATGCTTGAATTCTTTCAAAATATGCAAGGAGAAATCTCTATGGTGCAAGGCATACGAATCTCAGTTACCCAAGAAATCTTAGCAGAGGTCATATGCCTCCCTAACACGAGCACTCAGTGGACAGGAATATACACAACGCTGAAAGAAGTTGTGGAATCTTTCATAGACCCTGGGGAATAATTGGATAAAAAAGGAAAGGGACTTAATCCCAGTAACCTCAGTGAACCATGGAAGGAACTAGCGGGGATAATTCAGTGGTACATCACCTGTGATGAATGATACGATGTAATTTGACCTCGCCATCTCAAATTGTTGGTATCCTTAAAGAAATGGTTAGTACTTAATCTACCTTTCTTTCTGAATGCCATATTACATGAGGTTGCCTTAAGAACACAAAATTCCAAGGATCCTGTTACTGTTATCAGCCACCACAAATTAGTTAAATTGATAACAAATAAATCACTGAGTCAAACTCAATTGTCCTGGGAGAGTCTGATTGAGGCCAATATACCTCTACAACTGGAGCATCCTGAATTATGCCATGAAGACCCACCATAGGAAATTGAATATAGACAGCCAGAGGTGACTACCACCCAAAGAGAAATTCCATCTCCTAAAATCGAAGTTGAGGCAGACCCTACCTAAATCACTGAGGCCCAGACCTCACAGACATAGGCATTAACGAAAAAGAGGAAGAGAGCAATGGTTTCCCCTAATCCATCACTGGGACAAGGAGGAGAAGCAGATGAATTCAGGAAACAACTGAAGCAATTCAGGATGCAACAAAACAGCCTGAATAACTTCAGAATTTCACAGAGCAGTCTCTACAGGAAAATGTTCAAGAAATTGAGCATGCAGAATAGACCTCACAAAATAATGTTTAGGAAGACACCCAACCTACATTATAACATCTGATAGAACAATTCTTGAAGATTTATGAGGTAGAAATAGCTCAGGTTTTGGGGAGCTTAGGAACCTGAATTGACAGAGGAAAAAATAATCTGGAAAAAGGCCCAGAACAAGTCTCCTCTTCAAAACCAGTTGAATATTTTCTTGATATTTAAATGTCTTTCCCAGATGACACAACACAGGAAGAACCTCATTTTGAAATGAGAAACCCTCTTAGATAGACAGAGAACTTGGAAGGAACAAAGGAACAAACATGTGCTGGCCGGAATGAAGAATACCTTGAGACCTCTCATGAATAGAAATCAACCAAGAGCCATAAGAAAATTAGAAAGTTAAAGAAAGAAAACAAACTTTTGAAGAAAGAGGCTAAGAAGGTTGAAGTATTAAAGAAGAAGGTGGGTAAACTCAAAGAAATTATTAAGGAATTGAGGAAATAGTTAAAATCAGCAGATAAGGCCCACAGAAGAAAGAAAAACAAAAGGGGCAGAGTGCAAGGAAGAAGCCCTCTTCCTAAAGAAGCAGTCAATACAAATTCTGTGGGGATATAGATATACCCTAAGAAAATAGTAGTAGAAGAAGCAGTAGCTCAGAATGAGGAAGTAATTCCTTTTGAAACACAATAGATGGTGACAAAAACAATTGATGTTGAGGTATAGATAGATACCCTAGTCTTAGAGGAAACAACTCAACTCCTTCAGAAGAATGCTACCATCAGGATATTGGAGGAAGAATTGATGCCATCTCAACAAACCTTGATTCAAAACAAAAATGAATTACTAACTATGACAGAGCATCAAGCATTCCAGTCTCAGAAACAAAATGTTATCGTTGATAGATTGGAAGCAGAGCTTCTACAAACCCAACAAGTATTATTTCAATCTAGAGAAGAGATGGATGTTATGGATGAACATCAAACATCCCATTCTTAGGGGCAAAGTGCCACAATTGATAGGCTAAAGGCAGAGCTGGCACAAGTTCAGCAGGCATTGGCTCAAACTAGAGAGGAGATGGTCACTATGGATGAACATCAAAAAGTTGTCAAACAACTGAAGGACATGTCAGCAATTGAAAATGAAACTTATGCTGAGCTTACCAAAGCCGAAGGGAAGGTAAAAAAGGTACAAACCCAATTAGAAAAATCTTTGGAACAAATTAAAGAAATCTTTGATGTCTACTATGATGCCATCAATTTCAGAGCCCTTGCCACTAATTACACTTTATTCTTGTTGGAATGGTATCTATTGTTGAGAGTGAAGGCCATCAGAGTAGGTAAAACCATTTAATTTTCCACTGTACCTGAGTTTATTTCATCTTTCAGAGATCAAGAAGAGAAGGTATAATACCTTCTGTGTGAATTGTACTTCCATAATTTCATTTTGGAGGAAGATAGAAAAGATAATCCTGGTCCCTTCATAGGAGACATACAATTTCAAGCATTTCTATCATTTACTAAAAACCAAGTCAGATGGGGTAAATATTACAAAATATTCATGAAGAGGGAAATAGGGTTAGATCTTTGGATCAGAGGGGAGCCCCCAAAGTCCTTTCCATCCATTATGCAACATAAAACCTTCATGAAAAGAGAGGGGGTTGTGAATTCTTTATCCCCTATCCATCGACAAGTCATATGTTCAGGTATTGAATGTTTTAGAGAAATTAAAGAGGAAGATCTTGTTGCCTCTAAGGTGAGATGGGATGCATCCCCTAGTGAAGTCAAAAGTAGGGAGCCTTTTGGGTACAGGAATTTCTTTGCAACCACCTTCAAAATGGAAAGGTATTCTAAACTGCTCCAGGAAAAGGGACTTGCTTGGATTGGGTGTAGATATAACCCCCGTATTATTTGGTTTCCTCCAGAAATTTACCAAAAGGATTATCAAATCAATAAGAAGAGGGAGGATGTTACTTTTGGAGAAATCAAAAGAAACAATGGGTTCAGGAGACCTGGTGAACCAACTTTTCCTCCCTACAACATAACTGCTCTACATGTAAGATCTCAGCCTGCATGAGGACATGCAAGAAGGTAAGTTGGGGGATATGTTGGGTT
>SNQJ01S0194887.1:0-17584 GCA_010110895.2 Picea sitchensis | reverse complement strand
ATACTAAGTAAATAGACACCCAGAATGAGAAGTCAGCCCCGACAGTTAGCCAGAATTAGTATAAATACAAAGGACAGTCTTCATTCTGGCAGGCATTCTCAGAATTGCAGAGCAGCACTTGTGCGCACTGCAGTTGCCCAGTTTGTGTGTAGGTTTGGAGGAGAGTTGTCGGTGCAGTTGTTGCAGCTAGTCGATTCCGTTTTGGCTTGGAATATCTCTTAGTTATGGTTTGGACTATTTGATCAGCTCTTGTTTGGTGCGCTATCCTTGGGGAAAGGTGCGCTACCCTTTGTTTGGCTATCTAGCCTAGGGTTTTCTTCCGGAATGATTCTCTGTCAAGGTTAAGGTGCTTGGAGGGTGGCTTCGGCCTATGGTTGGGTGAAAATAGTGATATTGTCAATGGTAAAATGAGCACATCCATTATATTCTAACACTTTTTACCCCTTTGACTTTTTCACTTTGACCCGGTTGACTTGAAATTTGACTACCAATCACTTTTGCATACGAACCCAGTTTGACTTGTTGTTTGCATCATTACAAATTTGATGATGAGCTCTACGCAATGATGTCATTTTGGGGATGATTTGAGACAGTTGAATTTTGAGCATTTATGGATACTTTGGGACCTCTATGAGCATTCCTAGTACTCCTAGACATCTGTGAGCATTCCTTAGATCCTCTTGGATCACATCTCCCCACTGGAGGACTTTTGGACCTCCAAAAGAATGGATTATTCAAAAATCAAGTGAGAATTTTTTCGCCTCACTTGTCCAGTATCATTCATCCTTCCTGTTTGGATAACGAGCACCTAACTCATCACAATCATAATAAATATTGAAACAACACTACTGACCAAGTTAACCATTCCCTTAAATTCACAAACTTCACCATTCATTCTTGTAGTAGCCAACCATATTCCATTGATTAGTAATAAACTGATCAACAAAACTGAATATACAAATACGAAAGAGAATGAACCATCAACATATCTTCTCTTCTTAACATGAACGACATCAACCAAAGGACTTGTTCTTCTTTCAACTGTTGGCTATATATCTGGATTCTGGATACTACCATTATCTAGCATGTGCCCTGTAGTGACAACTATCAAATTCATCTTCATCCGATGAGCTCTCACAATGAACTCAATCCAATCCTTGAATAGATAATACTTATTCTGTTTCCTATAGAAAATTAACTTCATGACATACAAGTATGGACTTCCCAAAACCATCCCACAAATCGCGAGTGGAACATCATCTAACTCTACCTCATCAATGAAACTAGATTTGATTACAAATCGTAACTTGCACTGCTTAGTTACCTATACCTGATCATTATTACAAATCCAACCCAAAGGATACGGTCTCGGATGAGGCCTAGTTTCCAATCCCAAATTCTGAACAACTTGCTCTGAAATAATATTCACACGTGATCCACTATCAATAAGTGTATCAATCTTAGTGTGCTTTGAGATAACTCATAAATGAAATAGTTCTTTTATTTGCCTTCTATGAGGGATCACTTTAGATTTTACAAAAGAAGTATGTGAACTGAAACTTGCAAAAGAATATTTATCTTTGATACCCATAGTTGTAACCTTAGTTTCATCCTCAGAATATGATCCAAGATCCTGAACTATGGTCATGGTCTTCTTTTTACCCTTTCTAGGTTGATCCCACTTTGGCTTCAATTTTGGATGCAACTTCCAACAATGATTATCATCATGCCCTTTCTTCTCACAATGAGAACATGTATGCTTCTTCCTTTCTTTACCCTTCGACTAACTCTCAAAGTTATGTGGATTGATTTTGCCTTTACCACTAGTTCTCTTGGCCTTCTTTTGATCCTCATACGTTTCTTCCACCATGGCCTTCATTTCCATGAACGTAGAAAAGAATGCCTCTTTAGTAACAAAATGATTTGTATTAGAAGAATCTGTGTCTTTTGTTGAAGCCATTTATTTATTTCGAAATGCATGCCTCGAACCAATCTCGGGAATGTACTCTTCAAATGATCATTCACCAATCTTAAACTTGGACCTCATAAGCATTCACTTGCAAATAAATGTCAAAACCAAATATGATACCACATGATCTGAAAATACCAAACGAGTTCTGATACCAACTTGAACCAGAATATCAACAAAACTCCGATACCAACTCATCCTGAAAATCCTTAGATGCCAATTAATTCCTAAATGCACATAAACATCCGACCAGATTCGGGAAATTGAATATTGCTTGACTATTTGCAAAATATCATGTGAATGTCTTACTTATCTATAAACCCATAAATTGATGATTAGTTTGAACTGTAAATGAGATGACATAGCAGAAAATAAAAGAACTCAAAATACATATATAATTGACATATATCATTGTGTCTTCAAAGTCCCTTTAAATAGTATGATTGTTCTTCATCATCTCAAAATTTCAAATTTACAATACAATATAGGCTTACAAAAACACAAATTTGAAGACACTCTGAAATCTGTTGCGCAAATGTAGAAATGGAGTACACTTTTGAATTCCTAGAAAAAACTCGTGCAAAATTGATATAAAATACTTGAAATTCCATCAAGGTGCCCCTCGGCATGCTTTACGATGTTACCTCAAGTGCCTTGTACCCTTGGCATGCATTACGAGGAAAAACTCTACATTAAATTGTGTGTGTTGTGCCTTGGGGTGTGTATCATTAAATAGGGAGCCCCTTCTAACCAAATCTTGAATATTTTGGTTGGATTTAACTATAAGTGGGCTGGTGTTTGTAACCAATCCCAAACTGTAGGCGAATTGGTTAAAAACTTAATGTTATGTATAGTAGGTCAGGGGTTTAAGCCCCATTGACCATACTATATATACCTTTTGTTGTTACAACCATGTCATATGTTATAACCTTTGCACGATTTTCGAAAAGGATATATATATATATATAATACATGGTTAAAACAATTCCCATGAAAAATATGTGTTGAGCCCCCTCCACGTTGTATGGTGTTTACATGGTATAAATGTAGACCAAGGGCCAAGGGTTGAAGGCTTAGGCCCTCGACCCTTTTTCCACCCATATGAAACCTTACATTAACATACATACATACATATATATATATATATATATATATATATTGTTTGCATATAGATATTAAGTTCCAATGTGTGATGTGTTGGTTGTGGCGGGTATGCTAAGACCTTGGGAGGTCACGGATTCAACCCTCGTTGACTCCCAAAGATTTATACAACATAAACCAATATTGGCCAATGAGGGGTTGTCACGTGACAACCTCTCAGTGGTTATCCAATGCCACTTGTCAGTGAACCATTGGTCCACTTGGAGGTATAATCTTCTAACTCATCTGCTCAATCAACTATACAATTGATACACGTGGCACCTTGGGGTGTGGCCACGTCACTTGTATGGTCATGCCACATGTCACTATATGGACATGGCATGCGTCCTTTTAACCCCTTTGACTTTTTTACTTTGACCTCGTTGACTTGAAATTTGACTACCCATAACTTTTTCATATAAGTTTTGTTTGACTTGTCGTTTGCACCATTGGAAACCTGACGACGAGCTCTACATAATTATATTTTTTGGGGGACGATTTGAGATGGTCAAATTTTGAGCATTTATGGATCCCCTGGGACCTCTGTGAGCATTCCTCAGATCCTCCTAGATCACATCACCACCATAAATTGTTGAGAAGGATACATATGATCCATATCTATATGCATAATCTACCCTTTTTTATTGTTGTTACTTCCTTTTATTTCCACATAATTCAAATTCCTCAATGCTTCCATCTCATATGAGCTCCTACTTTGAAATGAGGAGATATCTTTGGGAAATTGAAACATTATCTACATGATGAGGGTCCTCTTCCATAAACCCATGTTTCCTCTTTAGCATATCATGATCGGTAACATCGACAACATGGACCGCATGATTCCTCCTTTTCTACCATTGAGTACATAAAGCTCCTCATTATAATCAATAACATTCTTCTTACCCTTCCTATCCTTGAGCCTCCTATGTTGAAACTAGCAATGAACCTTCTTCTCTGACAATCCCAACTCCTTAAAAAATCATTCCTTTCATGGATACCATGGAATGCATGTGCCATGTGCCTGGAATCTCATTTTTCAAATCAAACAAAACATACTCAACATGCATTTTCATAGATATTTGGATTTTTTTTCTTTTTGTAATTTGTATTGGGTGTCCAATTTTTTCCAATCTATCCATTACTGAAATCCTCTGTAATAAACAGAACAAAGAAAGGAGGTGGGTGTTTTTGTATATTGTTTATGGGTCTCAGGGAGTTCTTGATCAATAGAAGACACGAGAAGGGAAGGAGATGGTTGTGGGAAAATATGAATACTCTAATGGTGTGGTCCAAAATGGAAACAATTAGGAAGTTGAAGGGATGTTTTTCTGTGATGGAAATGTGTTACCAACTACTATGGGGGTGAATCCCATGATAATCTTTCAATCCATTTCTTTTTGCATATCCAAGTAATGTCCTACATTACAAATTCCTCTTGGTCACTAAAAATATGCCATATAATGTGGAAGACATGCATCATTGAATGTCATGTCTAATGTGAAAAACATGCATTGTTGAGCATGTGTAATGTGGAAGATGTGCATGGAGTGGTAAAATATCATCCATATTAAGAATGAGAGAGTTCATGTCATTAGTATATTAACATATACGGGCACACTGAGTTTCTATTTCTATAAGTTTCAAATGTAAGAGTCAATGTCCAAGCACAATTATAAGTATCAAATGTAAAAGTACACAAAAACAAAATGTGGGACTCGAGGAAATGACTAAATGTTTCTCTATAGTGTTATTTTAATAGCCCAGTTTTGATCCCCATATTAAAATTGTATTTTTTTTTATTTGATGAAAGGTTGGAGAACCTAGCAATGTAATATCCATAACTATTAATAATAAAAATGCATCGTTGGTTATAAGATGGATAAGTATAGAGTCATAGGGGGATATGATTCCACAAGTGAGGGGGCTAAAGTGACTAGGCCAAAATTGTAATATTTTATTAAACCCATATTAGAATTATTTGGGGAAGTGGTTACATGAGATTCTCCGAGAAGCGACGTGGTCAATTATTGCATGAAATATATAAACTATGATTTTGGTTGTTGGGGGGTTACTCACTCATTTTATTCATTCAATATCTCATTCATTCTTTCTCATTCTTAGTCTTGTTTTTGGCATGGAACAAAGGATAGAGGTAGAGATCCATTTTTAGTTGGATATAGGTATCTATTGTTTATTCCAAGAAGAAAACAATTCCTATTTGCATGACAATGATGATAATTAAGCACAAATTTTCCACAATTGAGGATCCTTGGAGCTTCCAACATTGAGATTTCTTGGCTGGTAGCACTGAAGCCCTAGAAATAAGTGGAACTACCTGAGGGACTGCATTAAAGAGAAGGGATTTCCTTTATTTGAGTTTTGCAGGATAAGGGGGAAATGAAGTTGGTAAGTTGGGAGTTGTTGTGTGGTTGAGAAAACTTTGAGAGCTTGATAGTTGACTAGTGTGTGAAACTTAGAGTTATCCTAGGAACATGTCCTTGTGGGTTCATAGCCTCATCTATGAGGTGGCCTGTTGTAGATATTTAATGAGAAACAATGCCTAAGGTTGGGTGGAACTTCTAACATCTGCAACTAGTCGGTGAAGCTATTCATTAAAGACAAGTTTTGTGTGTTGAATATATTTTTGTTGTGTTAAATTGTGCATATTCATTTCTTATCGTTGACTGAATATTTTTAATGTGGTGTATGTTAATGAGAAATATTTGTTTTCATATATACATGTTTTATTTATTGCATGCATTGTCCTTGTTTAATTTTTATAACGGTATCAAAAGTTTCAAAATTCACCCAAGAATGTGAATTGTTAAGGCACGCAAGTAAGGTGTACGCTACATTTGGTCTCAGAGAAACAATTACAACACTCGAGCCATATGGGCTGACACACAAGCCGAACTGGTTAATTTTAGTAGAGGTTGAGTTGGAGGAACCTAGGTGATTGAAGAATATTTCTTGAAAATATGAATTTTTGGAAATTTAGGAAAAATTGGGAATTTTTTCATACATGGTGACATGGAGGCCATGTGTCAGGTGATGTGGTGGTGGTGATGTGGAGGCCACATGTCGGGTGACATGGATATGGTGATGTGGATTTCCATGGTGGAAATTCCATGGTTCTAGGCCATAGTGGAATGATGGAAAGCCACGATGGTGGGCTCAAGGGTCTGTGGCACAGAGGTGATGGGCTCGTAGGTGATGCCAATGCCACATCGAATAAGTTGTTTGTGGGACTTTGGAATCTTGGTATTGGATCTTGATTACAAACCCCTACAAACAATCCAAGGTTAACGTGTGGAAGGAGGGTGATAAGTGGTATCGAGACTTTGAGATTGGCCCAACTCTTGTGCTATTTAAACTCCCACTCTGCACAACAATTGTTGATCTTCTTCCCTTCTCTACCATTCAATCTAGCATCGATCAATTTTGTATAGTTTAATTTGGGAACATCATGGTAGCTCATAGAAGATCTCATTCATATATATTATATCTACATTTGGGGATATGTATGCCTCGGGTAAAGGATGGGATGGGACCCTCCTATCCCATCAACCATTCAAAGCATGTTGTGTGGATTGTTGGGCTTGGGTGGGGTCGAAGGAAAAGAAAAGAAAGGGAAAGAAAGAAGAGGAGGAAGAAGGAAGGAGATGATGGGAGGATCAAAAAATAGGACTAGGGTAGCTGGATCGATAACATGGCATCACCTCAGGGTGTCATGTGGACCTGGGGTGCCACATAAGTAGATTGCCACATAAGCAGATGATGCCCCATGTTAAAAAAAGATCCAATTTTTTATTTTGGCTATAACAAGAGCATATCAACTCATAATAAGATGAAATTTTATGGGTATGTTCACAATGAGTATGTATACATAAGTGYCAGTGAGGGCCATTGCTCAATTATGCACCAATTCTCCAAAATTTACAAATTAGTGATATTTGAAGAATAGACTAGTACTCTTTGACTGAGCCTCTATTTCTAATGATATTTTTATAGTGAAACATGGAAGCATATGTGAAAATACACAGTGGAGAATGTGGCCAAATTCCAAGGGGTTTGGAATGGGGATTTTTTGGATTTTTAGATGACGAAAAGGGACCCCAGATCAAAAAAATGGAAAATTATATTTACTCAATATTTTACCTTCTCATAAATCAANCAGTGAGGGCCATTGCTCAATTATGCACCAATTCTCCAAAATTTACAAATTAGTGATATTTGAAGAATAGACTAGTACTCTTTGACTGAGCCTCTATTTCTAATGATATTTTTATAGTGAAACATGGAAGCATATGTGAAAATACACAGTGGAGAATGTGGCCAAATTCCAAGGGGTTTGGAATGGGGATTTTTTGGATTTTTAGATGACGAAAAGGGACCCCAGATCAAAAAAATGGAAAATTATATTTACTCAATATTTTACCTTCTCATAAATCAAGACAATTTTTAATTAGTGATGTTTTTCCATAATTTCTCAATTTGGGAGATAGACAGTGGGGCTAAAAATTATAAGTTTGGAGAAAGTGTAACAAGGGAAAAAGTTGCAAATTCCAAATAGTTTTATAAGTTGACTGGGGAAATAGACTGTCAATTTGAAAGTTTATATGTGTTCATCGTCATGAATATTATAAATTCATGATATAGAAGTTTTCTTGATTCTTGATGGATTTTCTTCTGCAAGTGACATAAATTTGCCTCCTAATCAAATTGCACCAATGGGAAAAGTGCAAAAATTGGGTGAAAATGGTTTTTTTCAAAAAAACATAACTTTCATCTTAGAGTTCAAATTGGGGCATGAGAATCGACATTGGAAATATAATTGAGAGGAGAATAATCTGGATGAATTAAAATCTAGAGAAGTGTGATGGAACCTTCCTAAATTGAGAATAAAAAGGACCTATAACATTAATTGACAAAAAATTATAATATGCATACTTTCTAACAACAATGGTTGCTTGCACATTTTGCAGAATTAGGGGTATAATCATATCAAATCAAGATAGGATTGAAAATTAGAGGTGCGGGTGATGCACCAAGATCCTATAGCCATGAAAGAGAAGTCAAAGTCCTAAATGTCAATTTGGGTAATGAAGATACATAATCTAATGGACATCAGAGCATGGTGGAGCCAACAAAATTGGTAGATACTATGAGAAGTATACGAGTGGAAGTACAGAGTTATAGAGATGATAATAAGATCCTATGAGGAAAAAAATCAAATAAATACTCATTTTTGCAAAATTAAACCATTTGCATAGACAAATGAAGAATGGATTAGGTTCAATAAATGAGGAATAATCCATACCTCATGCAAGGATGGATAACTATAGATGATATAGGAACTCAAGAAGTGCTAGTAGAGCTCAAAGAAATCACTACTCACCTATGCATTCAACCATGATTTTTTATGCATCTGAAGAGTCAAGGAGCAACCTAGAAGTGTCTCATGTTAGGCATCAAAGAAGAATATATGATTTGGACAACTTTCAAGGAGAGATTAGGAATCTTAAGCCACCAAACTTTGATGGAGAAAACAAAAGGGGAGATGAGGTTGAAACCTAGTTGTTTGGAATCGAAAAATATTTCTAATTTCATAATTACTCATCTAAGCTAGAATCTAGGATTTCCATATACCATTTCCATATACCATTTACATGGTAAAGGAAGAGAAACTTTTCATAATTCTTGGAAGGATAATAAGAAGGAGAAATCAGATTTGAGAAAGAAGGAATTAAAACCTTTTTTCAATAGAGACGGTCCTAATACATATCAACAAAATCAACCTGCTAATAATGAATCGAAGATGGAAGACTCCTTGGGAAAAGGGGGAAGGATACCGATCAAATGTTGGGGATGTAAATAAGATCACATGTACAAATATTACCCTCACAAAGAAGAAAAAATGATGACTTTGTACAACATTCAAGAGACTACTATAGTGAAATACACGGGTAAAAATATTCCAAGGATATATGCAGCCATAGAAGATCGACAGGAAGAACATCAATCCCATGTGATTGAGGTGGAAGGTAAGATTATAAATCAACATGTTTCTATTTTAATTGATTCATGAGCTAGCCATAGTTACATTGATCCTAAATTAGTGAACATATTTTGGTTGATGAAAAGTAAGATTGAAAGATCACGGTTGGTTCAGCGAGCCACTGGAACCAAAAGAAGGATCAATGAGCTTGTGAGAGGCTATCCAATAGATCTGAATGGAGTGAATACAAATGTTGAACTTAATATCATACCATTGGGATCTTATGATACCCTAATTATAATGGATTGGTTGGACAAGCATCATGCTATCTTGGATTTCCATTACAAGACATTTACATGTCTTGATGAAGAAGGAAGGAAAAGTATTGTGCAAGGTATTCCAAGAGTTGTTTCTATAAGGGAGATTTCAGCCTTACAGCTAAATTTTAGGAAAGGATTTCAATTGTATGTAGCTCATGTGGAAGAGCCAAGAAATACCAAAGGGTCAAGTCTTGATGATTCTCTAGTGTTGCGAAATTTTGAGGATGTATTTGAAGAAATATCGGGATTTCCACCAAAGAGGAATATAAATTTCGCTATTGATTTAGTGCCCAAAGTTGCCTCAATATCAAAGACTCCTTATAGAATAAGCACAATAGAGTTACAAATGTAGTTAGAGGAATTTTTAAAGAAAGGGTACATATGCCCAAGTGTATCACATTTAGGAGCACCAATACTTTTTGTGAAAAAGAAGGATGGAACATTGAGGCTATTTATTGACTTTAGAAAAATAAATAAAGCCACTATGAAGAATAAATATCCTTTACCCATAATTGATGACCTCTTTGATCAACGAAGAGGAGAAAATATATTTTCAAAGATAGACATGAGATCAGGATATCACCAGGTGAGAATCAAGGAGTAATACATCAATAAGATAGCTTTTAGAACTATGTATGGGAATTATGAATTTGTAGTGGTGCCATTTGGATTGACCAATTCACTAGATGCCTTTATGTTCTTAATGAATGGCATATTCAAAAACTATCTAGATAATTTTTTTATTTTGTTATTGGATGGCGTACTTATCTATTTCAAGTCAGAGGAAGAACATGAACAACACTTAAGATCGGTACTACAAGTGCTAAGGGGACATCAACAGTATGCAAAGTTGAACAAGTGCCCTTTTTACAAAGAGAAAATACATTATTTGGGGCACGTCATTTCAGAGGAATGTATAGCAATAGATCCAAAGAAAAATGAATCCATTAGGGGATGGATAACAACAAAGAATATATCAGATTTTAGATATTTTATGGGATTAGCTAGTTATTATAGGAGGTTTATTGAAGGTTTTTCAAATACTACTCTTCCCACCACTTCTTTACAAAAGAAGGGAACTAAATTTGAATGGACATCAAAGTCTGAAGATAGTTTCCAACACTTGAAGGAGTTACTTACTAATGCACCTATTTTGAATATTACAGATCCAAATGAAAATTTTGTGGTATGCATGGATGCATTCAAAGAAGGATTCAGTGGAGTCCTTACTCAAAATGGATATGTCATTAGTTATGAGTTTATAAATCTTAAAGAACATAAAAGGAATTATGCCACACATGATTTGTAGCTTGTTTCCATAGTAAATGCATTGAAATGTGGAGGAATTGAGAAAGAAATTTGAATTGAGAGCAGACCATAGTGGTCTGAAATATTTTTTTGAACAACCAACATTAAATGCCAAGAAAACAAGATGGTTAGAATTTTTAAGAAAGTATGACTTTGATATCAAGAATATCAAAGGAAAATAGTACAAATTTGTTGATGCAGTTAGCAACAGGGTACATATCATACATGCTACAACCATTAATATGCATACCTTAGATTTAAAGAGTAGAATTTTAGATGTTATTATTACATACTAGCATTACCTACAGGTAAAAGAAAGATTACAATAGGAAGATGTAAAACAAAAATTTAAGGATTATATGTTAGGAGAAGATGGAATAATGATGCATAAAAATAACGTGTATGTTCCTAATTCTCGATAATTAAGGAAGAAGTTGGTATTAAAATAAATGCATAATGTTCCATATGCCAGACATCCTAGCTACCATAAAACAATTGCAGTAATAAGAAACCAATATTTTTGGGCATGAATGAACAAGGATGTGGTTGATTACATTGCCAGGTGCATGGAATTTNAGTTGGTATTAAAATAAATGCATAATGTTCCATATGCCAGACATCCTAGCTACCATAAAACAATTGCAGTAATAAGAAACCAATATTTTTGGGCATGAATGAACAAGGATGTGGTTGATTACATTGCCAGGTGCATGGAATTTCAAAGAGTGAAGGTTGAGAATAGACACCTAATATGTTTTCTATAGACATTTCCAATCCTAGAGTGAAAATGGGAAGTGGTAACCATTGATTTTATCACTAAATTGCCCATGACAACAAGTTGAAATGGTTCAATAATGGTGGTAGTGGATAAATTGACAAAGGCCACTCATTTTATTCCAGTGAAACTAATTCATAAGGAAAATAATATTGCATAAATTTACATGAAGAAAATTGCTAGGTTGCATGGGATACCTAAAGCAATTGTTTCATACATACATCTAAAGTTTTTTTCAAACTTTTGGAAATGATTGTTTAAGGGATTTAGTACAAATTTGAATATTAGCACAACATACCATCCACAATTAGATGGACAAACAAAGAGAGTGAACCAAGTGATTGAAGGAATGTTAAGAATGTATGTGATGGATAATCCATCTAGCTTGAAAGATTATTTGCATTTGATGGAGTTTTCTTACAATAATGGGTATCAAGATTCATTGAAGATGAACCCATTTGAAGATCTATATGGCGTAAAATGAAATAATGCAGTGAGTTGAGACAACCAAGGAGATGGAGTAGTACTTAGGACAGAATTGCTCAAGGAGATGAAAGAGAAAATAGTTAAAATTAAATAGCTAAAATTGAAAGTAGCACAAGATAAGCAAAAGAGTTATGCATATAAGAGCAGGACAACCAGAGAATTTAAACTGGGAGAGCATGTATTTTTTAAAGTGAATCCTAATAAAATATCATTGAATTTGGGTAAATGTACCAAGCTAGCAACCAAATTCTATGGTCCATTTGAAATAATTGGACAAAATAGGACTAGTTGCGTGCATGCTTTCATTGTCTGCTTCCATGAATGTGCATAATGTATTTCATGTGTCTTTGCTGAAAAAGTATGTGCATGATCCTAACCATGTCAATGATTGGACTTTGATTTAGTTGGACCCAAAAGGAGACTTCTAGGTATAGTCGGTGTGTATATTAGACAAGAAGGTCATGGTGCTCTAGAAAAAAGCGATATGACAGGTAAAGGTCCAATGGACATGCTACAACCCTAAATAAGTGACATGGGAGCTGGAAGGTGCAGTGCAGAATGCATACCCGTAGTTATTTTTGAATTTTTGATGAAAAAATTGTATATATGTACACATGCATAGTGATATGCACTTAGGAAAGTGCCAAAATAAGGGGGAGGGGAATCTAATACCCTAGTTTTAATCCCCATATTAGCAATGTATTTTTGTTTATTTAATGAAAGGTCAAAGTGCCTATAAAGTTGAAAATTCAGAGAGCCTAGCAATGTAATAGCACTAAATATTAATAATAAAAATGCATCGTTGGCTGCAAAATGGATAAGGACAAAGTCATAGGGGGCTATGATTCCACCAGTGAGCAGGTTAAAGGGGCTACACAAAAATTATAATATTTTATTAAACCCATCTTGGAATTAGTTGGGGAAGTGGTTACAGAGCTTCTTGGGGAAGCCACATGGTGCATTATTGTGTGCAATATATAAACCATGATTTTGGTTGTTGGGGAGTTACTCACTCATTTCCCTCATTTAGTTCCTCATTCATTCTTTCTCATTTTTTTTCTTGGTTTTGGCATGGGAACAAAAGGATGGAGGTAGAGAGCCATTGCTAGTTGAGTGTAGGTATCTATTGTTTATTCTAGCAAGAAATTAATGCATATGTGCATGATAATGATGGTGGTTAAGTAAGAAATGTCCACAAATGAAAATCTCGTGAGCTTCCAACATTGAGATTTCCTAGCTAGTAGCACTAGAGACTTGGGAAGAAATTGAACGGCCTGAGTGACTGCATTGTAAAGAAAGGGGTTCCTTTCTTTGTGTTGTGAAAGTTGAGGGGCAAAGAGAGTTGGTAATTTGGGAATTGTTGTGTGGTTGAAAAAAATGTGAGAGCTTGATAGCTTACTTGTTCATGAAACTTAGACTTGACCTAGGTACCCATCCTTGTGGATTCATAGCCTCATATTAGGGGTGGCTTGTTGTAGAGAGTTAATGTGAAACAACACCTAAGGTTGGGTGGAATGTCTAACATCTACAACTATTTTAGTCCATGAAATTGAGGCAAGCATTCAAGAGAGACTACATTGGAATGCATATCAACACACACACATCCCAAGAAAGAAGGAGATAAATGTGGGGAAGGAATTCCATTCCAAGTTTTTATTCCATATTTAAGGTTATTTATACAATAGATGAATGGTTGGATCGGTTGCACCCACTCCAAATAATCCTTTGTTAAGTTACATTTACCACTTGTTACAGACATTTATTTAGCTTTATCCACTTATTACATATATTCTTGCTATATTACATACTATCATGTAGTCTAATGTATAATAACATATATATGATGACTATTAGGGCCTAAGATGCCCCCTCAACATCTCCCCCACACTCAATTCCTTGCTCGTTCCGGGAAAGTGTGTAGATAACTAATGACCTATTACTCTTTAGCCTTTGTCTTCAATCTGATAGATGTCTCTTTAGTCAGTGAGTATTGCAGTGCTTTTCTCCCGCCCAACAATGGTCCTCTTGATCCTATTGTTGCACTTCTCTTTGGTTCCTTCAGAGTGGTGAGTGGATCATCCTGGGCTCATCTCGCACTTGCACAATGCCCTATGGTGGAGCTCCATACCTTGACCAATCTACCATTTCTCTTCTTTCTGGCTTCAGAGGTCACAACTCAGGAAATATGTTGTAACTTTTATTCCAGGGGGTTCAATCAAATCATTCATTCTTCTTTCATCATATTTTATTTTCATCTCTCCATGTGTGTGTGTGTGTGAAAATATGTTTCTCTTGGATTCCTTTAACCACTGACGACATGTTCATCATCGATGCTCTCTTAATTGTTATGTGCTCATTCTCTACTACTCATCAATATTGTCTTCTTTCTTCTCTTTAATATGTTTTTGTTGTTGTTTGTATGATATTACATGAAGGATGACTAATTATGACTCAATTACAAGTGCTTATGTGTTGTCGACTATGAATCAACTGATGTCGACGAGGCACTGATCTCGTCGGCTAAGGACTGAAGTATATTACAATGGTGGAGGGGATCACCTGCCTTCGAAGAAGATGCGCGTTTAACCCCCTCCTCATAATTTCAATACCTATTAAAATTGAAAATGACACAATTGATAACACACACACACACACACGAACACACACAAATTCCTAATTTGACTAGACTAACACACAAGTTGTCTCGAATGACTAGTCAACTTGACTCTACTAACATATTCCCTTCATGTAATTATTTTTCTTAAACATGAAACAATTTACATATGATGCAACTCTCATGATTTCACTACTTCGTTTCAAGGAAATACATAAAATCACACCAACCATTCAATGGTGAAAATTTGATCTTCAACAACTCCATGAGATTTCTATCAAACTTGTCGAAAATAAGAATGTACCTCTATTCTCGCATCACTTCATTGATCCGGTCTTATTTTCTTGAACGTATTGTTTGATAAATCAAGGAACCCTCAATGTTGGTCTTGTATATTATACTTCTAGGAAAAGAACTTATGGAGGTAGGAGTCGGCATTGACAAAGGTCAGAGTCATGCCCCTCCTTTTAGCAAATAAACAATTTTTTACCTTGGTCATTTACTCCCCCAACCTCGACGATTATTCCACCAGTCGAAACCTCCTCGTCGATAGCAGTGTGTGAATAGACTCTATCCACATTGTTATTCTTTCTCCAATGAGACGCTTATTTCTCTTCATATCGACTTGAATCGAATTATGAGCAATGTGCCCAACGTAACAGTCGATTGGTTTTTCTTAGATTCGAAAAGCATGCCAACTTGTTGTTGTTTCTCAGAGAATCAAAATATAATGACTGTGTTTGTACTCGATGTCCACAAGGTTTTCGTCATACACAAATTGCTTGATCATATCGACCTGTAGACTTGGTCGACAACTTCATTGAGACCACAATGAGCTATGAAAGATTGTTGACAATTCGACTTCTCTTTTCCAATCATTAGTGCATTGTTCAAGTCGAGCTACTTTAAAATTCCAAGTCATTCTACGTTGAGAACATCCTTGCATATTCATATAGGTCTTATCTTTGCCTCATTTATTTACTTGAGATGGATTTGCTTGCATACACTTTGCAACACATTTTCAAGGGGAGACTCTTCTTTATAATCATCACAAGGGAAACATTATAAATTGCAGCAGCCACATCATCATCACACAATTTTAACTTCGAAAATCATTTAGCTTTGACTATCTTTATTTGTCGATTTTCGAGGTCGGTTCAGTCATTTAGGAGTCGTTCAACTCACATTTCACTGCCAACAAAATTCTTCGTCAACAATTTTATGCCATTAGTGAATTCAACCTTGACTCGCTTCAGGGCACGTTAATCATTTAGCAGAGTTATCGAAGTCTTCTATCGATGAGTATGACCAAGTTGACGAGTTCGCCCAAGTCGATGAGGTTGACTAACATTTATCCTCCTATAGATTTATTTATTCAATCACAACTTCAATTTCTCTAAGACTCTGCAAGGATTAGTGAAGTTTACCCCTAGCTATCAAATTCATTGGTGACTCCATTGTCGAATTCTTGAAATACCAAAGGGAAGAGGGCCCACGGTTAGTAAGGGTCTAGATTGACTAAATTTTTTTTGTTGGATTATTTCAATCTTCTCTCAATGCATAATTTGGTTGGCCCTAGCTTCCTCGTGAATTATTCGACTAAGAGAGGCACCGCAATAATCAACATGGATAGTCATAAATTGATTGTTCTTGTTATCACTATAACAAATTTTTATATGGAATCCAAGTTTTGGGACTTAGCAAGAGGCTAAACTAGTGTAGAGGTGTGATAAACTGAAGGATAGGGCCATATCTAGTGGAAGGAGGCTAAGTCTAGCAGAAGTGCAGAGTTGATGGGACCCGACAGGCCACAAATATCAGGCACCGCAAATCGATGGTCAGGGATCATATCGGGCAGATAACTAGCACAAAGGTTAATTCTTGAAAGTCGGCTGATAAGAATACTGTGGTTTCGACTCGAGACATGTGGCACCACCGGATGCATTTCAGGGAGAAAAGAAGTCTACCCCAAATCGCTTTGCCTCGTCCCTGAAATCGGGAAGTGTATATAAAGGGGGGATCCTTGTCTCTATTTTATGTTTTTTCAAATCGTTGGAATGTTGAAAATTGGTGCGACCGCCCCGTGCACCAAATTCACGCGTCTTACATTCATTCGTAGGTATTTTTCATCATCGCCATGGATCCTATCGTTTTTTCTGTAATAGAAAAAGATCCCTCGCCAAACGAAGAAGCCCTAATTGACAGAAACTCTGATGTGTTCGATACCGAAATAACCGTCTCACTTGTCTCTGTGTCCAAAGCCAATTTGTCAGATAATGTAGGGACACAGATACCCTTTCTCGAAGCGGTCCAAGCCTCCATAGTCCCTTATGTTTTGCATTCCCTTTTCCATAATTCATAGGTTGGTGCACAGAGAAATACTCACAGGAAGAAAGGGTTGTCTTAAATAAATTAAGGTCGGAGGTCATGTGTAGAGTAGATAGTATGTCCATTCGATACGCCCTAAGCATACCAAAGTCTCCCTCCACATAATTTGAACCCTTCGAGGAACAAAAGCTAGTTACGGTTTACAGGGAATGTCCCCCTGAGGTCAAAAACCTATTTTTGCAGACAATTGTCAAACCCTGGCATTATTCTGAGAGTTTGTCATTGTCGATGAATATAAATTTCATGGTTATTGAAATCCAGTGGACTTGTTCCATACTCAGTTATATTTTAGGTTTAGATAATGACAAATATGTACTTGATGTCATGCTAGGTTTCCTATTAATTTTTTTTCAATCAGAGTCCAGTCAGTTAGTCAGTATCAGTTTTGATAAATTCATAGTTGATAATGTACACAAACATCTAGTGAACTTCCAATCACTAAAGCACTTCAAGTATTACACATACTTGTTGAAGATGTTACTGGAGACAAACAATATAGAGTTCCCTGAAGCAACATTCATCTCAACTAAATGCAAAAGAATCACAATGCTCATTTTCATAAATAAGATCATGTCCAGATTTTACA
>SNQJ01S0194886.1:5976-17631 GCA_010110895.2 Picea sitchensis | reverse complement strand
AGAGGAATGAACTGTTTTTTTTCCTTGTCATGGAAAAAATGCAACCAGTGGTTGTATTGCCTTGCTATTTCTGCAACAAACATATTTCCCGTGATGTGGCATGGAATGAAAGTAGGATTTTCCTTGGAGGCAAAGACCATTAGTACACTGTGATTTTCCTTTTGTTCAAGTGTGCCCTTCCTATTCAAAAACTTGGTTGTCTGGCCAGACATCCTCAAAGCATCCTTCCCTAACAATAAATCTTTGAAAACTGAGACAAAGTCATTAAAAACGTCATAAAAACAATGGGAGGCCTTGTGCCTCCATAGGGCCTAGTACCAGAATGTTACTGGGTCGAATCCACAGTTTATTTTCTTGGAAAGAGATAGTTTTGGAAACAGACAACAATGCACTATTGTGAAAATCAAGTAGGATGACATATAAAATTTATTCGATTCTTTGAATCGTGACAAATGGGAACAGATTTCAATGGAAATTACCTTCCCCCAATCGAAACTGAATTATTCCTTGACTTTGAAGTACAAAATATAAATAATTATATGGGAAATTCTTTTCATGGATGCCTGTCTCGTTATTCTTGTAAATAGCCAAACAATTTCCCGGAATGGATTTCTAAAGGAACTTACCTGCAACTTTGTGATATCTTCAGGAACTGTTGTCGGGTCCTCGAGGAACTCGGCTAAGATGTCCAACCCGTTATCATGTTTTTATAGGAACTTACTGCAGTCTTGTCCTCTGAAGGTCAATGTTGGCTCTGACAATTTTAACATCTTGCGAAAGACCTGACGTGACAAAGAAACAGGAGAATGGTCGCGCAATGGAATAATTCTTTGGCTTGGAATATATTTTTCGACGCACCAAGAGACCACCTCCTTACAATAAAAAACCTCAGGGACGTAGCCTACACGAGCGATTCCAAAGGTCCAAATCACTTCGTTCTGGGTGAAATAGGATGAATAGTAAAAGTATGCCCTGGACCATTGGAAGTTCTGGTCCTGATGTCCGAAGATATTTTTTGTATCTCCATAAAACTATTGTCGACCTGCTACCATAAGTTTAAAAGAATGCTTGTTTTCTCCAGACGATGAATGAAATGAAAAGTTGGAAGGGATAATATAACATTGCGCAAGTATTGGTCCAATGGATGTGAATGGGAGATCTCCTCGAGAATTTTGCTTATTAATGACAATTTTGACAGTTGTTGCATGATGCGCTATTAAAATTAAAGACTAGTAATTGCATACATAGAAGTGAGAACATGGCGGATACGGAAATGAGTGATTAAGCATTGTAGATTTATTGAACGGGCCAACGCGACGACCCATGTTTGAGATGAACAATCAGAAGCGACAATATAACTCTCTGCAGATCTTGGTTTAATGCATAATAATGGGAAATCTCCTCTAGCACTTCGCTCATTAATGAAAATGTTGACGGTTTTTGCATGGTGAGATGTTAGCATGAAATGTTTCTAATTGCATATTAAGAAAGAAGTACGAAGGTCATGGGGATGGGAAAAAGAAGCTTCAAAATAGGGTTACAAGGTACAACTATTCGAGGTGAGAACGTGAGGATCAAATTGTATGTCTCAAAACTTTTTGAGTGCAATACGCGTAACACTGAAGAGGGTATGATAGGGCAGTCCAGAGGGAAATTTGTATATCGCGGAAGTCTAGGTAATGTTTGCAGGACATGGAACAATGGAAGTGAAAATGTGAGTCCGCCTATCCGCGAACCCGCAATCATAAATAAGTGGCTAAAGTATGGAATAGAGAAACGGTTGGGCGGGTTTTTAAATAAATTTCACTGTCTTGCTACGCTTTTGTTTTTTAATGGCGGTCAATAGAGATGTTGCATGATGAACTATTGGTAGTAAGCCTTGGTCGGGCACAGTAAATAGTGCCTAAGAATTGGAGATTTCGTGAACCCACCAACCCGAGGAACTGCAAAAGAGATTCCATGAAATTGGTAAGTATGGAAATCCATTGGGTGGGCCTCAGATTCAGCGTGACAATGGTTCCCCAGGAGAATTGTATGTTTTGGGACTTGAATGCAAAATGTGTACCATGGAACCGAGGATGGTCATTAATGACATGTTTAAGGCAGCGACAGATGCTTTGAAACATTTGTGAACCATGGTAGAGTGAAGGTTGCAAGTTCAAGGAGTTTGCGGTAGAATTGTAGATCACGAAATTTTTGAGAAAAAGATGTATACCGCGGAACAAGGAGAAGTGGAGTTCAAAAGCGCCAACCTGAAAACCGCAGCCATAAAATTGGCTAAGTATGGAAAGGAATAGTGGTTAGTCAAATTCGTCATGTGAGGATATAGATGGAGATGAAGATATGTCAGCCCGCTAACGTTGTAACTCGTGATCATAGAAAGGCGACTAAGTATATAACCAAAAAGCGATAATACACAGGAAGAAGAAAAGGGGAAAAGGGCTAAGGAGCCCACGGTGGAATTGTAGATCACGAAATTTTTGAGTTTAATTTGTATATCATGGAACAAGAAGCAGCAAAGTTCGAAAACACCAACCCGAAACAATGACTAAGAATTGGAGATTTCGTGAACCCGTCAAAATGAGGATCCAAAATAGGCTAACAAGGTCTCTCCAAAAGACGTGAGGCCCCAACGGTCAAATTGTATCGCTCAAAACATTTGAATGCATAATATCTAACACGGAAGAGGGGATGATGTCATAACCTGGTAGTCAATTTGTGTATTGCAGGGGGGAAGATGTCAATTGTTTCACACCAGTGTGTTCAGTTGTCACTAGTAAGAGAATAACTAATGTATATTAGGAAGGACAAAAAGTTAGTGAGGATGGAAGGCAGTGATAGATACTTTAAAACATTTGTGAAACATGGTAGAGTGAAGCTTTCAAGTTCGAGGAGTCTGTGGTGGAATTGTAAATCATGGAAGTTTTGAGTGTAAGATTTATATCACGGAACAATACGAAGTAGAGTTTGAAAGTGCCAACCCGGCAACCGTGGCCATAAAATTGGCTAAGTATTGAAAGGAACAGTGGTCGGTTGGATTCTTCATGTGAGGATATAGATGGAGATCAAGATATGTCATCCTGCCAACGCTAGAACCTGTGATCATAGAAAGGCGACTAAGTATATAACCAGGAAGCGATAATACACAGGAAGGGAAAACGGAAAAAGGGATGAGGAGTCTCCATTGGAATTGTATATTATGGAAATTTTGAGTGCAATGTGTATATCATGGAACGAGAAGCAGCAGAGTTAGAAAGTGCCAACCCAAAACAATGACTAAGAACTGGAGATTTCGTGAACCCGTCAACACGAGGATCCAAAATAGGGTGACAAGGTCTCCCCAGAAACTGTGAGGCCCCGATGATCAAATTGTATTGCTCGAAACATTTGAATGCATAATCTGTAACACGAAAGAGGGGAAGATGTCGGAATCTGGTAGTCAATTTGTATATTGTGGAGGGTCGGATGCCAACAGTTTCATACCAGTGTGTACTAGTAAGGGCATAACTAATGTATATTAGGAAGGATAGGAAGTTAGTGGGGATGGAAGGCAGGGACAGATACTTTGAAACATTTGTGAACCGTCGTAGAGTGAAGCTTGCGAGTTCGAGGAGTCCGTGGTGGAATTGTAGATGAAATAATTTTTTAGTGCAAGATGTATATCACGGAACAAGATTTAGCAGAGTTCGAAAGCGCCAACCCGACAACCGCGGCCATAAAAATGGCTAAGTATGGAAAGGAACAGCGGTCGGTCGAATTTCTTCATGTGAAGATATAGAGGGAGATGAAGATATGTCAATCCGCCAATGTTGGAACCTGTGATCATAGAAAGGTCACTAAGTATATAACCAGAAAGCGATAATACATAGGAAGAAGAAAAGGGAAAAAGGGATGAGTCTACGGTGGAATTGTAGATCACGGAAATTTTGAGTGAAAGATGTATATCACGAAACAAGAACCAGCAGAGTTTGAAAGCGCCAACCTGAAACAGTGACTAAGAATTGCACATTTTGTGAAACTATCAACACGAGGATCCAAAATAGGCTGACAAGGTCTCTCCATAAGACGTGAAGCCCCGACGGTCAAATTGTATCGCTCGGAACATTTTAATGCATAATCTGTAACACAGAAGCGAGGACGATGTCGGAATCCAGTATTCAATTTGTATATTGTGGAGGGTCGGATGCCAACTGTTTTGTACCAGTGTGTCCAATTTTCACTAGTAAGAGCATAACTAATGTATATTAGGAAGTGTTGTAACAAATATTGAAATTTTGGCTTTCGGTAACTTAGGAGAGAAAAAAATTATAGTGTTTAACTACCAAAAGTGTAGATATGAGAAAATGACCATGTGTCTGTCACGCACATCACTGAATGTTCTCTACCTGTCATCTTCAGTCAAATAACGCTGAAATCAACCCCAAATTCCACAACACTATAACAGTCACAAGCCAACTCACAAAAAATCCAAAGACAGAGTTCACGTGAAAATCAAAGAAATGTACCATATGTTCGAGTGTTGAGTCACAAGGAGAATGAATGGAAGCATTGGCAGTGCAACGATGGCATACATCGAGCATTAAGCCACATGGAGAAAAAGATCATGAGTCCAGGTTTTTTTCCGTCGGGGATTTGGCCGAAGTAGATATTTTAATAACTACACCCTTGATCCCCGAATTCACTAAAGTATTAAAGGATAAGTCGGGTCAAATAAATATTAAGAAGATTAACGTTAATAAATCTCATCGCAATTTCGCGATTCGAGATTTATCATGTCAAGTATTATGGAAGTCCCGACACTTCAATCCATGAAAGGTTAAAGATTAATTTCTAATCGTGATTAATTAATAAATTAAAGGAAATGATTATCGTCTAATTAATCCCATCGCGATTTCGCGATTCGAGATTCCTTGCATGTCATAACTCTTGAGGACATGATACCCGAAACCTGAAGGCCCGAAAGAGTGCAATGTAAAAGCCGAAATCTATTTCAGGGATTTGGCCATCGGGGATTTGATCGACGTGGAGATTTTAATAACCACTGCTTTGTTTCCCCGAATCCCGAAAACCCGAAATCGGGACTCCAGTCATATGCAAAACTACTTTAGAAGAACGCAATTTTATCAGCTGTGGAGAGGACATTTTTCGCATTCAAATAGTCGATCAACATCTAAAAATCCTAAGTTGTCTAGTGGTTTCTTCATAATTTCATTTGGAGCTTGGGAAGATATTCAAAAGTCCCCTGCAAGATAAGGTTCATTTTCAGAAATGTGGCGTTTTTTACTTTGCTGAGTCATCATTTTCAAATGATGATTTTGAGCGACTGAAGGATCATTTTGAGAAATGGTCAGAGGTTTTTGTGACTAACACATCGAATATCAAAAGCCTCTCTCATTTTTCCTACAGGTGTCACATATTAGGAGAATCGAATCCATCTCCGAGCCCTAATTTTTGGATCTCATATTTTCCTGTTTTGACACATGTTTGTTAAATGCAAATTTGGGGAAAATGAAAATGGGTCTTAGGGAACTGAAAGAGGTTTTTTTCTCAAAATAAATAGATGCACAAAATACTCTTTCAGTTTATACACAACTGTCGCGATTCAAGAGATACAGAGCCATAACTGCAGCCCTAGTTTTCAGCAGTTTGGCCCATTTTCTATGACAAAAAGTTTCAAGAATTGGTTGTAACTATTGTTATCTTTTAGATTAGAGAGGATTTCGAAATCAATATATATGGGAGGCATATTTTTAAAATAAGGGAAAGAGACAAGAGTAGGACTCCTGGTCTGTAGCTTTCATTTTCAGTTTAATAAAAGATTGCAGAAGCATGTTTTATCCATATCAGAGATTCTTGTGATGTTGCTTGCAGAGTTTGTCCATTTTCTTAGTTTCAATATCACTCCATCTATATTTTCTTCTCAATTTATAATTGTTTTGTAATAGAATTCATCCTCTGTTAGATGCTCTATTGAAGTCTGGTTATAGGTTGTTTCTTACAGAGATCAAGGTTCAGAATTCATCCTTTGTTAGATGCTCTGTCCCAACCATCTCTTTCCACTGGTTTATGCTTGGAATTCACTCATCGCTAAGTGCTCCTTGTGTATTAATATGTTTTATCTTTATTCTACCACCATACTTTTATAAATCCTTCTCTTTGTAATCAAATTCTACCTCACCTCTACTCCATGGATTTCCATTGCCGAAACACTCTTATTACTTGCTTGATCATTTGACTCCATGCCCAATGGACTACTTTCTGGTCCAACCCATTAACCCTAAAAACCTCAAAACTTTTTGTTACCCACAGATTTGCCCATTGTTAAGATTATTGGATATCCTATTGTGACATATATTCAAGAGATCCCTCTCGGGTTGGAAGGGGTAGCTTCTAATCAAAAGTGGTTCGTGGTTATCTTGGAATTTACTTGCATGCAACCCAAATCAAGTTATGAGTGATAACTTATTTTTTCATTTAAAATGTGCTAAGGCTTGGCTCTATTATAGCCTAGAACCAACTCTTGTGACAACATTTTTTGGCACCGTTGTCGGGGATGGAGGAACGAAGCTATCTTCCCTGGGATACAATAAAAATTTTAGATCTATTCTTTGATGGTGAACAAGGGATAGGAATTCAATTGGTTGTGATCATTCACCTGGCGACTCCTTGGTTCGAAGACTCTACATGATTCACTAGCGACTCCACTGGTCTCAAAATGCCGAATTAGTTCATTGCTCAGATTGTTGCAAGGTTTTCTCCTCTATATTTTACAAATGTTTATGGTTTTCCAAACTCTATTCCAAACATTAAAGTTTGGGAAGATGTCCTTCCTAAATTTGGAGAATATGCAGACGAAAATCCTGCTCAACACTTGTTTGAATTCCACAAGCTCATGGATGAATTAAATATACATCATGAAGATGTCCTCATGAAACTATTTATGTTTTCGTTGGAAAGAGATGCTAGACTCTGGTATAAATATTTACCTCATTCAAGTATTCCTTCATTGAAATATTTTCACATACTTTTTCATCAACATTGTAAAATAATCTATTCAGCTGAAATACTTTTTGAAGATTGTTATAACATAAAATTCATAAGACAAACAGATCAAACACATCTTCTTGAAGAGGAGGAAGGAATATCAGAAATTTCTTAAGTTAATGAAGATAATCAATATGAAGAAGAGTTGGTTGATAAAGAAGTAGGATATGATAGCTCTTGTGATCACATTCAAGAGAAAGATATTCAGCATCATGGTCGACCTGAAGAAGAGAAAGAAAACAATAATTGTTTGATCTAGAAATTACACATACCACCTCGTCCTTTAACAGAAGAAGAGATAGATCTGCTCCTGAACAGCCACATTGTAACTCTTGATTACACAGATCTACTGCATCCACATAGTTTTGAATATCTTGTAGACTCTGTTTTGTTTCATGAAAAAGAGGTGGTTGTCGTGTTTAACAATCCTGAAGAATGTTTGGTGTTCGAGAATGATTTAGATTTTGATGTAAATGTTGTTGATGATGAGGAAGACAGTGATATTTTTTGAAATCTGTTTCAAGATCAGATTGTTGATTTTTCAATGCAGAAACCTTCAGGATTTTATTCTGATTTTCCAGTATTTGATAAATAGAGTGATGATGAAGAGGATTTTAAATATTTGTTGTCTAATGGAATTTCATCAAATTCTATTTATCAACTAAGAGATGATCAGAAAAGTATGAATGCTATGGTTGAAAATAGATATGAATCTGTTGTTCAAGAGTCCAATGAAGATCCTTTTAACTTTGATACATCCTCTAAAGATATCATTGTTGGAGAGGGTGATCAGAATTTTTTTCATGATGCATATTTTCATACTCGGTTTTCATTTGATCATTATCAAGACAATAATGTAGGAAATGAAGAATATATATCTTCTTCTCTCTTAAAAATTGTCAGTTGTAATAGGCCAACATATCATAGTGGTGAATTCAGATTACAGGGATATGATGAAAGAGAGAAGACAGGTTCAGATCAGCAGTTGATCATGCATGTTTCCCCAACAAATATTGAGCAGTCCACATTTAACATTCAGATCAGTAAAGAGAACAAGCAACAACATTTCAGTCAGTTGGAACAACAACAAAATGAGGTATTTCTATGTGACTTTTATGATCCAGTAGCAGTTTATATGGAGTCAAAATGGGGGACTTATTTTTTTATTTCCGACTTCTTGAAGTATGAATTTCAAAACTGTAAGTACTTGCTCTCAGGGCATGTTTTGAAATTTTCAGCTGCTCCTGTCATCCTTTTGCTCAAATATGGAAGTATAATTAAGTTTGTTAGTCGGATACTCGCTTGGTTGATTTGGAAGTTTTCCTATACTTGAACAAAGCAGTGATATCAGTTAGAGTAGGTGATGTATATAAATAAGATTGACTTTGAGCACTGGAGTACAGCAGTGGTTTTCAATATTTTTTCGGTTTAGTTTGGAATTCAGTATGGTTTTGTTTTAAAACATTACGACTCCATAACCCAATGAATGCATAAGCGGTTTTTTGTTTTGAAAAGGTGCAAGTAAAGTGACAGAGTTCAGATTTTGATAAGGGTGATTTCAGGTCTCCCAATGGATGAAGGCACGTGGTCTATTGTTCTTGGCACTTTGCAGGAAAGCACCATCCCTAGATGGAGCCTCTGTTGTAACAAATATTGAAATTTTGGCTTTCGGTAACTTAGGAGAGAAAAAAATTATAGTGTTTAACTACGGAAAGTGTAGATATGAGAAAACAACTATTTTTCTGTCACGCGCATCACTGAATGTTCTCTACCTGTCATCCTCAGTCAAATAACGCCGAAATCAGTCCCAAATTCCACAACAGTATAACAGTCACAAGCCAACTCATGAAAAATCCAAAGACAGGGTTCACGTGAAAATCAAAGAAATGTACCATATGTTCGAGCGTTGAGTCACAAGGAGAATGAATGGAAGCATTGGCAGTGCAACGACCGCATACACCGAGCATTAAGCCACATGGAGAAAAATCTCACGAATTCGAGTTTTTTTCCATTAGGGATTTGGCCGATGTAGATATTTTAATAACTACAGCACTGATCCCCGAATTCACCAAAGTATTAAAGGATAAGCCGGGTCAAATAAATATTAAGAAAGATTAACGTTAATAAATCTCATCGTAATTTCGCGATTCAGGATTTCTCAAATCAAGTATTATCGAAGTCCCGACACTTAAATCCATGAAAGGTTAAATATTAATTGCTAATCGTGATTAATTAAGAAATTAAAGCAAATGATTATCGTCTAATTAATCTCATTGTGATTTCGCGATTCAAGATCCCTTGCATGTCATAACTCTGGAGGACATGATACTCGAAACTTGAAGGCCCGAAAGAGTGCAATGTAAAAGCCGGAATATTTTTCAGGGATTTGGCCATCGGGGATTTGGCCGACGTGGAGATTTTAACAACCACTACTTCGTTTCCCCGAATCCCGAAAACCTGAAATCAGGACTCCAGTCATATGCAAAATTGCTTTAGACGAATGCAATTTTCTCAACCGTCCAGAGATCATTTTTCGCGTTCGAATAGTCGATCGACATATAAAAATCCTAAGTTGTCCAGTGGTGTCTTCAGAATTTCATTTGGAGCTTGGGAAGGCAGTCAAAAGTCCCCTGCAATATGAGGTTCGTTTTCAAAAATGTGGCATTTTTTACTATGATGAGTCATCATTTTCAAATGATAATTCTGAGTGACTAGAGGATCATTTTGAGAAATAGTCAAAGGTTTTTGTGCCTAACACATCAAATATCAAAAGTGTCTCTCATTTTTCCTACAAGTGTTACAGATTGGGAGAATCGAATCCATCTTCGAGCTCTAATTTTCAGATCTCATATTTTTTTGTTTTGACACATGTTTGTTAAATGCATATTTGGGGAAAATGAAAATGGGTCTTAGGGAAATGAAAGAGGTTTTTTCTCAAAATAAACAAATGCAAAAAATCCTCTTTCAATTTATACACAGCTATCGCGATTCGAGAGATACAGAGCCATAACCGTAGCCCTAGTTTTCAGCAGTTTGGCCCATTTTTTGTGGCAGAAAGTTTCAATAATTGGTTGTAACTGTTGTTATCTTTTGGATTAGAGAGGATTTTGACCTCAATATATATGCGAGGCATATTTGTAAAAGAGGGGAAAGAGACAAGAGTAGGACTCTTGGGCTGTAGCTTTCATTTTCAATTTAATAAAAGATTGCAGAAGCATGTTTTATCCATATCAGAGATTCTTGTGATGTTGCTTGTAGAGTTTGTCCATTTTCTTAGTTTCAATATCACTCCATCTATATTTTCTTCTCAATTTGTAACTATTTGGTAATACAATTCATCCTCTGTTAGATGCTCTGTTGCAGACTAGTTATAGGTTGTTTCTTGCAGAGATCAAGGTTCAGAATTCATCCTTTGTTAGATTCTTTGTCCCAACCATCTCTTTCCATTGATTTATGCTTGGAATTCACTCATCGCTAAGTGCTCCTTGTGTATTAATATGTTTTCTCTTTATTCTGCTATCATACTTTTATAAATCCTTCTCTTTGTAATCAACTTCTACCTCGCCTCTGCTCCATGGATTTCCATTACTGAAACACTCTTATTACTTGCTTAATCATTTCACTCTGTGCCCAAGGGACTACTTTCCGGTCCAACCCATCAACCCTAAAAACCTCAAAACTTTTTGTTACCCACATATATGCCCGTTGTTAAGCTTATTAGATATCCTATTGTGACATATATTCGAGAGATCCCTCTCGAGTTGGAAGGGCCAGCTTCTAATCAAAAGTGGTTCGTGGTTATCTCAGAATTTACCTGGATGCAACCCAAATCAAATTCTGAGTGATAACTTATTTTTTCATTTAAAATGTGCTAAGGCTTGGCTCTATTACAGCCTAGAACCAACTCTTGCGACAACAGGAAGGACAGGAAGTTAGTGGGGATGGAAGGCAATGACAGATACTTTGAAACATTTGTGAACCATGGTAGAGTGCAGCTTGCAAGTTCGATGAGTCCACAGTGGAATTGTGGATCACGAAAATTTTGAGTGCACGATGTATATCACGGAACAAGAAGAAACAGAGTTCAAAAGTGCCAACCTGGCAACCGCAGCCATAAAATTGGATAAGTATGGAAAGGAACAATGGTCAGTCAGATTCGTCATGTGAGGATATAGAAGGAGACGAAGATATGTCAGCCTGCCAACGCTGGAACCCACGATCATAGAAAGGCATCTAAGTAAATAACCAAAAAGCTATAATACACGGGAAGAAGAAAAGGGAAAAATGCCTAAGGAGCCCGTGGTGGAATTGTAGATCACGGAAATTATGAGTGCAAGATGTATATCACGAAACAAGAAGCAACAGAGTTCAAAAGCGTTAACCCGGCAACCACGGGCATAAAATTGGCTAAGTATGGAAAGGAACAGCGGTCGGTTGGATTCGTCATGTGAGGATATAGACAAAGATGAAGATATGTCAGCCCGCCAACGTTGGAACCCACGATCATATAAAGGCGACTAAGTATATAACTAGAAAGCGGTAATATAGGGGAAGAAGACAAGGGAAAAAGGACTAAGTATCTCACAGAAGAACATCTATTGTTCGTTTAGT
>SNQJ01S0194885.1:1956-17462 GCA_010110895.2 Picea sitchensis | reverse complement strand
GGGGGGGGTCAAGTCCCCCAAAATATTAACTAGCGAAGGTGTGAGGAGCAGTTATGATGATCAACATGAAACAACCCTAACCGATGCAAGTACCCTTTATTAAAGTGGGAAACCTCTGGTGGAACTGAGACCGTGAAGGAACGTTTGTCCCAGGTACCACAAGCACATCCCACCTGCAGTCACCTTTGTAGCTCCCTAGGAAATGTCACTAAGGCTACCACCTAAAAATCAATGGTCGGGTGAACAATCATAAGTCTGACCGCACATAAGGGCAGGGTAAATAAGCCTGAATATCTGAAGGTTTTAACCAACAGAACCCCCATATACATAACGATTGAATCGAGCGCAAACACCAAAACAAACAGAGAGGGGTAATCTCCCTACTTGTCCTGATGTGACCTCGTGCTTAAATCCTATGTTAGAGGAGGATCCCGACACATTGGTTGTGAGAATGGATTTAAACGCTCTTTAATGACTCCTAGGTTGGGTTTTGTGGCCTTGGAGAATTTACTCTCCAATCCTAATCCAAGGCCCTAAGCCTATCTAATGTTGGTTCACTATCAAAAGAAAGATGTTTAATTGATTTTAGATTAAGAAAAAATTTTAACTAGCGAAGGTGTGAGGAGCAGTTATGATGATCAATGTGAAACAACCCTAACCGATGCAAGTACCCTTTATTAAAGCGGGAAACCTCTGGCGGAATTGAGACCGTGAAGGAACGTTTTTCCCAGGTACCACAAGCACATCCCACCTGCAGTCACCTTTGTAGCTCCCTAGGAAATGTCACTAAGGCTACCACCTAAAAATCAATGGTCGGGTGAACAATCATAAGTCTGACTGCACGTAAGGGCAGGGTAAATAAGCCTAAATATCTGAAGGTTTTAACCAACAGAACCCCCATATACATAACGACCGAATCAGGCGCAAACACCAAAACAAGCAGAGAGGGGTAATCTCCCTACTTGTCCTTATGTGACCTCGTGCTTAAATCCTATGTTAGAGGAGGCTCCCGACACATTGGTTGTGAGAATGGATTTAAACGCTCTTTAATGACTCCTAGGTTGGGTTTTGTGGCCTTGGATAATTTACTCTCCAATCCTAATCCAAGGCCCTAATCCTATCTAATGTTGGTTCACTATCAAAAGAAAGACGTTTAATTGATTTTAGATTAAGAAATTTTTTTAACTAGCGAAGGTGTGAGGAGCAGTTATGATGATCAACGTGAAACAACCCTAACCGATGCAAGTACCCTTTATTAAAGTGGGAACCCTCTGGCGGAACTGAGACCATGAAGGAACATTTGTCCTAGGTACCACAAGCACATCCCACCTGCAGACACCTTTGTATCTCCCTAGGAAATGTCACTAAGGCTACCACCTAAAAATCAATGGTCGGGTGAACAATCATAAGTCCGACCGCACGTAAGGGCAGGGTAAATAAGCTTGAATATCTGAAGGTTTTAACCAACAGAACCCCCATATACATAACGATTGAATCGGGCGCAAACACCAAAACAAGCAGAGAGGGGTAATCTCCCTACTTGTCCTGATGTGACCTCGTGCTTAAATTTTATGTTAGAGGAGGCTCCCGACACATTGGTTGTGAGAATGGATTTAAATGCTCTTTAATGACTCCTAGGTTGGGTTTTGTGGCCTTGGAGAATTTACTCTCCAATCCTAATCCAAGGCCCTAAGCCTATCTAATGTTGGTTCACTATCAAAAGAAAGACGTTTAATAGATTTTAGATTAAGAAATTTTTTTAACTAGCGAAGGTGTGAGGAGCAGTTATGATGATCAATGTGAAACAACCCTAACCGATGCAAGTACCCTTTATTAAAGCGGGCACCCTCTAGCGGAACTAATACTGTGAAGGAATGTTTTTCCCAGGTACCACAAGCACATCCCACCTGCAGTCACCTTTGTAGCTCCCTAGAAAATGTCACTAAGGCTACCACCTAAAAATCAATGGTAAGTCCGATCACACGTAAGGGGAGAGTAAATAAGCCTGAATATATTAAGGTTTTAACCAACAGAACCCCCATATACATAACGATCGAATCGGGTGCAAACACCAAAACAAGAAGAGAGGGGTAATCTCCCTACTTGTCCCGATGTGACCTCGTGCTTAAATCCTATGTTAGAGGAGGCTCCCGACACATTGGTTGTGAGAATGGATTTAAACGCTCTTTAATGACTCCTAGGTTGGGTTTTGTGGCCTTGGAGAATTTACTCTCCAATCCTAATCCAAGGCCCTAAGCCTATCTAATGTTGGTTCACTATCAAAAGAAAGACGTTTGATTGATTTTAGTTTAAGAAATTTTTTTAACTAGCAAAGGTGTGAGGAGAAGTTATGATGATCAACGTGAAACAACCCTAACCGATGCAAGTACCCTTTATTAAAGCAGGAACCCTCTAGCAGAACTGAGGCTGTGAAGGAATGTTTTTCCCAGGTACCACAAGCACATCCCACCTGCAGTCACCTTTGTAGCTCCCTAGGAAATGTCACTAAGGCTACCACTTAAAAATCAATGGTCGGGTGAACAATCATAAGTCTGACCGCACGTAAGGGCAGGGTAAATAAGCCTGAATATCTGAAGTTTTTAACCAACAAAACCCCCATATACATAACGATCGAATCAGGCGCAAACACTAAAACAAGCAGAGAGGGGTAATCTCCCTACTTGTCCCGATGTGACCTCGTGCTTAAATCCTATGTTAGAGGAGGCTCCCAACACATTGGTTGTGAGAATGGATTTAAACGCTCTTTAATGACTCCTAGGTTGGGTTTTGTGGCCTTGGAGAATTTACTCTCCAATCCTAATCCAAGGCCCTAAGCCTATCTAATGTTGGTTCACTATCAAAAGAAAGATGTTTAATTGATTTTAGATTAAGAAATTTTTTTTAATGGTTGTTTCTTAGGTCCAAAGGTAATGGATGAAAATTTAATGATGTGATGACTCTTAACCCAACCAAGCAATGCAAGTATGCTAATGTAAATTGTTCACTTTCATGAACTCTAGCTATGGAAGGGAGAGAGATTTTTCTTTTTCTTTGCCAAGTTCAAAAATAATTCCTCAGACACACCAAGCAACCAATCAATAAAACCATATCTAAAACCAACCAATGCTCCTAATGCATTCTCTTCACTTATGCTTCAAAGGTAAATCTAGCATGGAACAAATCTTTTTTCCTTTTTGATATTTTTTTCCAATTGAAATGTATCAATTCCTTATCTAAGCAAGAAAAACAAATGAAAAATGAAAACCAACAACAAGCAACAAGAAAAGGGGTTGTAGGATATTGGGAATGAGGCCGGATTATCCCACTCCAATGTCATTACAGAGATCACACCCAAAACTTAAGAAAAAAAACTAATGGAGATCTAGAGTTTGAGAGAGAAAATTTGTAGGGAGTGTACTGCACTTTGTATTTACCATAATCATATGGCATAAGATATCAAAAGAAATCACAAAATATGTTCTTTCTAATGGATTTGGTTTGGCTGAAATCTGAATTCTCTATCAAAATATATTAGCCAAACAATCCACGCAATCATCACAAAAAATCTGCAAAATAGTTAATTTTAAATCAGCGATAACTTTGCTTTCTAGACACTGATATGGACGAATTTTTTTTTTTAAATGGCTAACTTTTTTATAAGAATCCATATCTGTAGCTATTTCCTTCAAATTCTACACAAACATTTATAGAATTATGTCTGAATTTTGCGGCCCTATTTTGGAGGAAAAACTCTTTAAGAGGGCCAAGGAAGAAAGTAAAGTCCCCATTGGAGTCGCCAATTAGTTATGATATTTTATCTCACAGGGATCACTAATCAGACCAATAAGATCTCCCTAGGATTGGCCTAGCCACCCTAAACAAGAGTGGGTTATATTTCCTATGGTTCTCCTAGAAACAAGCACTAAGATCACACACAAGGAGTTGGGAGGATGGCATACCTTTTCTTGAAGGTTGTCCTTAGTGTATTATTGGTTGTTGCAGTCCTAAATTTCCAACTCCAGCTTCTACAACACATTATTTCACACCAAAGACAAAAAAATATCATTCTACTTGTCCTCCTAGTGTTATAATCATAGAACCAGCTTGGATCTAACCTTATCTATAACAATATAAACCAGATCTGAATATTTATGTATCAAAGACGAACATTCATGGGGAAATCCAAATGATCTATTAATGAAACACAATAACATTACATCAAGACATACCTCAAGTGATGATGCAAGCTCCTTCAGTCTCCTTTCTCCTTGCCTCTCTTTTAATTTTCTTGGTCAGGCTAGGCTCACTAACTTCTGGTTGACACCTCTGCAGTTGGACAACATAAAATTACTCTCACTTCTTCCTTCATCTTTCCCAAGGCTTGCCTTTGTTATATATCTCTTGGAGGAGGCTTCTAGATCTTCTAGAGGCCACTAGAGACTCAAATGATTTGAATTCCTAGGCCTTTTCCATGAATATCCAACTCTTCCCTTGCCTATCACCTCATAACTCCTCGATTCTATAAATATTGACAGTGCCTCGCTTGTTTAGCCACTTGTGTCTAGTGAGGCCTCACTTGTTACCTACTAGGTGTCATGCGAGGGCCTCCAAAAATTCCTTGGAAGGGGTCAAACCTCAAGAAAAAATTGTGTTAGGGATTCTATCCTATGATGGTTTCCTCTCTGACCTATAGGGTGTAAATTAAGGCTATAACAAGTATGCTCACCTATAATTTAATATGATTTTTTTAAATAAAAACATGCATCCCTTGGTATGTGGTTTCCATTCAGTAGCCATGCAATGTGTAGGATAAAATGCATATTGATTCTCCATTGCATACTCCTTGCAGATTGTACTTAGCAATATTAAAATCTAAGCTTTGTTTCATTGTTTGTTGGTCCTATACTTTACATGGGCCTTCTAATATTTATGGCTTAGTTGTAGAATCCTCAATCTTGGATATCTATTTGATTTGTAAGCTTGATTGCATGAGATTCAATGTTAGGCTCATTTTATATTGAAGATGTGGCCAAGGCTTGATTGCATTAGCTTCAGTGTTTGGCTCATTTCATATCAAAAATGTGGTCAAATATTGATTGCATGAGCTACTTTACTAGACATATGGTAGTTCAAAGCATCCTCGCTCGAAATTTAAAAGGATTTTTGAAAATAAAAATATGTAGCCCTTAGTGTATGGTTGCCATTCGGTAGCACTACAAGGTATAAGATAAAGGTCATATTGATTCTATATTGCAAACTCCTTGTAGAATATACTTACAATATTAAAAGTTAATCTTTCTTTCATTGTTTTTGGTTCCATAGTTTACATGGGCCTTTAAATATTAAAGGCTTAGCTCTAGAATTTTCAATCTACTCTCTCTATTTGATTTATGATCTTGATTGCATGAGATTTAGTGTTGGGCTCATTTCATATACAAATTTGGTCACTAGTATATCCTTACCTGAATAACTTAACTCATATCCTTTATGCCTTTTCTATTGAATTCAATCTCATTTTATCTTGGAAATATTAGTTATGTTGAAATATTGTAACTATAAAGAGTATTCTATTTATTATTCATTAGATCAATCCCCTTTTGTGGATTGATCGTTTCAGGCATTGTAATTGACCAAATCCCCTTTTGTGGATTGGTCAAACCCAAAATATATTATGCAAATTGAGAAGTCATCCCCCGAGCTAATTAAAGTGGTTTTAACCACTAAGAAGACAAGTCGGCCCTGCCCAATGAAGAGACACATTTCCAGCACCTACCAGTTTGTATAAATAAAGGAAGCCATCACCTCATTTGATCACTCACTCATTCGCTCACTTAGTGCACAAGTTTGGTAGTTGTAGTTGGGAGAAGAAGGAAGAGAGAGGCACATTGCTCGCTGGAGCATATTCTCTAGTGTTTGGTTTATTGTCTTGGCATTGTATTGGCTATCTATATTAAGGAAGTTTTTTTTGGGTTTTCTCCCCCATGAGGGTTTCCCAGGATAAATGTTGTGTATCTTGTGATTGTGTTTCTCTCAGTGATCCTATATATTCTATAGTTATCTAGTAAATTGAAAAGAAACCTAATAATAGCTTAAACCTTAACATGGTTTCAGAGCTAAGATAAAGAGAGCATCTTTCACTGGATAAAGAAAAACGTCAGTATTGTCGTACAAGAAAATCAGGGCTTTTGTTGAAGAGGAATATCAGCGTAAACATCATCTATAAAGGTGTGCCCTAGCATAGGGAACTCTTTGGAACCTTCAACACACTTTTTCAGTGGATAGAACTCCAAAAAAGTGAAACCCTAGTTTTCATTGGTACCAAAGAACTAGAAAACCAAGAAACCAGAATCAGTACCAAAAGTACCAGTCCAAAATTCTATTGGTCAAGTTTGAAAGGGAAAAATTTGGATTTTTGAAATCTAACTGCACCAGGCTACTCACCTCAACCAAGCACACCTCCTGGTAAGTTCAAAATTAAATTCTGTGAATTTTCAATTTTTTGTCATTTTCCTAGCTCCAAGTAAAGATGTCTACAAGCACTAAGCTTTTTGACAAGCTAGAAGGTGTGGAAAACTTTCGTGCCTAGAAGTATAGGATTGCAATAATTCTTGAAGAGAATGACCTAGCAAGATTCATTAAATAAGATGTACCAGAACCTACCGATGCTGCAACTAAAGAAAAACACCAAAAGGACACAATTAGAGCCAAAAGAATCATTGCAGATTCTATTAAAGATCACTTGATTCCTCAATTGGCTTCAAAGAAAACACCGAAAGAAATATTTGATGCCCTAACCATATTGTATGAAAGAAATAACATCAATCGGAATATGAATCTAAGAACTCAACTCAAAAGTACAAGGATGCAGAAAGGAGAAACAATTCAGGAACATTTCTCTAGAATATCACAATTCAAAGAACAGTTAGAAGCAATTGGTTATACTCTATATTAATATGAACTTATAATGATAGCCCTTAATGGTCTCGCAAGAGCTTGGGATGCATGCATCTAAACTATTTGTGCCAGAAAGGAGAAATTAAACTTTGATAGTATTTGGGAAGAATGTGTTCAAGAAGAAGCAAGAGTAGCTAACCAAGAAGCATTACTATCAAGAGATGGATATCAAGCCCTAACTAGTCATACTAAAGGAGGAATAAAGAGGCCTTACTTCCATAAAGAAAATCATCAACATAAGGAGCCTCAACCCCCCAAAAATATCATACATAAATAATCTCACCCTCCAAGGAGATTCCAGAAGCTTCAGAAAGGTCAAAGAAGAGAAAAATATTTCTCATCCTACCAATGTTACCATTGTGACAAGATGGGACATATTGCTAAAAATTGTCTAGCTAGACGAGAAGAATACAAGAAGAGAAACAAGATGCACCATGCCCATACAGTTGAAGATGAAGAGCCATCCATAAATATGATAAAAGAACATATTTAAGACTATGTCTTAATCTCTGCCCTCTCAGCATCAGTGTCACCTGGTGACGACACTTGGCTCATAGACAGTGGTGCTTCCAATCACATGACAGGTCAAAGAGACATTCTCTCTTTCCTTACAGAAAATAAGTTTCCCCGGGAAGTTACACTTGGAGATAATTATCAATACCCTATCAAAGGAGTAGAGTAGGAGAATCAAATTACAAACTTGATTCAGAGACCCCAATGAATATGAAGGATGTACTATATGTACCAGGTTTGAAAAAGAACTTACTTTCTATCTCAGCTTTAGAGAAGAAAGGATTCAGAGTTGCCTTCATAGATGGAGAAGTTCTTATGTGGCCCAAAGGAAAAAAACATGGAAGAATCAATTATTATTGGAAAAGAAGAAGGTGGCTTGTATAAGCTAAAAGGTCACTCAGAAGAATCCTTGACTCATTCCATTGAGAATCCCTATGAACTTTGGCATAGAATACTAGCTCACATCAACTACAAGGCATTAACATATGTAAGCAAGGTAGTCACAGGTCTACAAGAATTCAAGGTTGACCATGAAGGTGTGTGCAACAGATGTGCACAAGGAAAGAACATCAAGAACCCTTTCCCGAAGAGAGATAGTAAAGAAGAAGGAATCCTAATGAGCTTGGTATGGAAGGATTGAAAATTTCCTAATGAGCTTGGGCTTTACCAAGAGTAAAATTGATTCTAACCTTTACTTCAAGGTTATGAATGATGAGCATGTTATATTGTTGTTGTATGTGGATGACTTATTCTTAACTGGAGAAGAAAAGCTCATCATTGATTGTAAGAAGAATCTCGCCACAGAAATTGAGATGAAATACCTTGGCCTAATGCACTATTTCTTAGGTCTTTAGGTCTGGCAGAGCCCAGAGAAGATCTTCCTTAACCAAGGGAAGTATGTAGTTGAAATACTGAAGAGATTTGATATGTTGGAGTGAAAATCCATGAATACGCCAATGGAAACAAAGTTGAAGCTCTTGGTTGACACTTCATCAGAATTGATTGATGTTATGTTGTACAGACAGATCATTGGATCATTGATGTATCTGACGAACACCAGGCCAGATATATATTTTGTTGTGAACACCTTGAGTCATTTTATGGTAGAGCTGAGATGTGTTCACCTGGTTGTTGCAAAACATGTGATGAGGTACCTTAAGGGTACATTAGATTGTGGTCTCAGTTATAATGGAGATCATGACTTCAGACTGAGTGGTTATACCGATTCATATTGGGTTGGAAGTGTCTCTGATAGAAAGAGCACTTCAGGATGTTGTTTCGGTCTAGAGTCGGCCATGATCTCATGGCAGAGTAGGAAGCAATCAAGCATTGCTCTCAGCATGGTAGAAGAAGAATACATTGTTGCATGTTACTCCAGTTTTGAAGCCATGTGGCTTCGAAAGTTGTTGACATGTCTATTTGATTTGGAGATGGAAGCAATCGTGATCCTATGTGATAACCAGAGTTGCATAAAGCTGACAGAGAACCATGTGTTCCATGACAAGTAAAAACACATAGAGATCCAATATCATTACATACGTGATATGGTGCAGAGAGGAGCCATAAAGCTCAAGTATGTTAGCACAGATGAACAGGTTGCAGATGTGTTGACCAATCTTCTATCTCATGTAAAGTTTGAGCACTTTCGAGATAAGATTGGTGTAGTCTGAAAGGACCTTCCTGGAAATGGGGAGTAGTGTCGATGCCAGCCTAGTGCTGAAGATTTTCATCTTTGTGTTGATGTTATTACAATTCCATCTTCGTGTTGATGTTGTTGTGATGCAAGCCTAGTGGTGAATATTTCCAGCTCCATGGTGATGTTGTTGTGATGCCAGCCTAATGATGAATATTTCCAGCTTTGTTCTAATGTTGTTGTGATTCCATCCTAGTGCTGAATATTTCTAGCTTCGTGTTGATGTTGTTGAGTTGTCAGCCTCGTGCTAAAGATTTCCATCCTCGTGTTGAATATTTCCAGATTTGTGCCAATGTTGTTGAGATTCCAGCTTCGTGTTGAATATTTCTAGCCTAGTGTTGATGTTGATGATGCTCTATCCTTTGTGATGTGATGTTGTTGTTTTTGATGATGCTCCAACCTTCATGTTGTGATTTTGTTGTTGATGATGATTCTCCAGCCTTCGTGTTGTGATGTCAATGTTGTTGATGTTGTATCAGCCTTGTGTTGTTACTGATGATGATGATGTATTAGTGTTATACTAATCCATGTTGATGCAAATGATGATGATGCCATTCCAGCTCCCTATTGTGTATGTTAATATTGATGATGAGAAAAACTTTTGATGATTTATATATATGCCAGTCATTGTTCCAGATGTTGTTGATGTTTTTTCCCTCTCTCTCTCCTGAGGATGTTGTAGAATACCCTTCTTGTTGAGGGGGAGTGTTGAAATATTATAACTGCAAAGAGTATTCTATTTATTATTGAGTTATTATTCATTATATCAATCCCTTTTTGTGGATTGATCATATCAGGAATTGTAATTGACCAAATCCCCTTTTGTGGATTGATCATATCGGGAATTGTAATTGACCAAATCCCCTTTTGTGGATTGGTCAAACCCAAAATATATTATGCAAATTGAGAAGTTGGCCCCTAGGCTAATTAAAGTGGATTTAACCACTAAGAAGACAAGTTGGCCTTGCCCAGTGAAGAGACACCTTTCCAGCACCTACCAATTTGTATAAATAAAGGAATCCAGTGCCTCATTTGATCACTCACTCAATGCGCAAGTTTTGTAATATCCCCCGGTAAAGCGTCAGTTGTAATTATGAATTATAAACATGTTTTTTAGGTTGGTGAGTCGAGTTATAATAAGCTAGGAGGCTTATGTGATGATTAGGCTAGAGTGCCCAGGATGTTAAGGCTAGGAGCCTGTTTTGTATATGTAATTATGCAAAATAATTAATAAAAAATATACATTGTTGTGTGTAGACCGACCAAGAAGAAAGAGTTATGGGGGACTAAGCTCCACTAGGTAGGGTAAGGGAGGGAGATAAGTGTCTAGGCCTAGAGGCTAAGCTAGAGGGATTACCTCTAAGGGAATAATATTTTATTATTATTATTTCATAAAGGCTAAGGTGGACATGAACGGTGTTGTGCTAAGTTCATGGGAAAGTGAACGAGTGTGAAGTGGAACGCATGCGGCTGCAGGAAGACAGGTGTCGACATGGGTGCATGCAGTTATAGCTGGGAAAGCCAGCCTATTAGGGGATTCACTTCCCACTCGGGCATTGTTCCCATCCTTGCGTCTGGACCAGTTTGGAGTTTCCTGATGACCCTTACGACTCTCTGGAAGTCTGACACCCTTCCCAATTGACTACGGATTCATGCATTGAACCAGTTCTATATCATTATAACCTCTGTATCTAGCACTCACCTTTTGAATCCTACAGTTGTACTTGAGTTATCCCGTGTGTCTCATGTGAATCCCGACGCGTTTGGTTGTTTCCATTTTGGGTGTCCATACCCATTTTTTGTTACTGTCGTCACCTGTGTGTCAGTTGAATGTTGTTGCAGTATTGCTTAGGATTTGAATTGAAGAAGCAGGTTGTCATTCCTGTGAGCAACTCTCCCAGGTGAGAGATATTTTTCGGAAGTGAGTTCTTCTGGAAGGGAGTCGCGTAGCAGCTACAGTACTCTGAGAATTTCATTCCATCTTGTTGTTGAAGCCCAAGGTAAGCGAGGTGTAGTAGTCTATGGACTTGTATTAGTGTAGGTGTACCCTCCTAGGGTGGAGCAGGCATGTGGGGAATGAGGATCTATGGGTTGTGAGCGTAAGTGGCTCCTGGGATAAAAGATCCTTCCTATTGTTTTGTGCAACTTCCTTATTGTCCTTGTCAAGCTTAGAATTCCCTTGCCTGGTGGACTTTAGTCCTAGCTCAGGGGTGACCCACTGCTAAGCATGATGAGTAGCATGGTCTATGGATGGGAGGTTTGTGGAAGGTCTGCACGCAGTTGGTGTACTTCAATTGAAATATAAGTACCCATTCCTATTTTCATTTACATGCAGTGTATATGTACATGTGTTATAATTGATGAATATTTCTTATATATGATGTTATATTATGGATTTTTGCCTGTGAGTACTGCATGTATGATTTTACCGTTATTTCCACATTAATCTATGTATGAATAGAATATGTTGTTTATTTATATTTACATTTATATGCATATGATAATTTTTATTTCGACGAGATAGCATGGCCAGGCCTGGGTGGACGGGGGTTGTGACAAAATGGTATCAAAGAAGAGAATTAATTTATTCAGTCATTAGGTAGTTCTACCCGACAGGGGTTGATGGTCGGGGATGTTACAAAATGGTATTAGAGAAATGGTTTTGATACTGAGCCTGGATGGGCCATGTTAGTGGTTAACAAGACAAATATTTGAGAGTGAATTGTTGTCAAAATGGACAAATTTCAAAGTTTAGAGCATCCCTGGGTGCAAGGAGTGCGTCAGGAGAGTCTTTGACTCAAAATCTTGGGAGAAATAGCTTGAGTTTTCTCGTGAAGGGACGCGAAGATCTATTTCAAGGAGTGCACAGATCCGAAAGTCGACTAAGTGTCGAAGAAACCCTCTAAGGGGAAAGGGGTTCGAGAAACAAAGTTCAGGAGAGATAAAGGGAAGAAATATTCAAAGGGGGAGAAACGCTCAAGGTTTAACGAGTTAACGGCTTGGATTTCTTCAGGAGAAAACAGAGTCACCCCAGACTGTCAGATCTGGAAAATTTGTGAGGCGGTTAGCCGTGAGTTCCTTTGGAAATATACAAAGTAACGTAGTATGTCTGTGTCTTCAATCTAAGAGAGAGGATACGTGGTGGAAATCCATCAACTTTGCGTGAAATCACTTCGGGAGAAAATGAGTGTGGAGAGGTTGAAACTCCTGAAGCCCGAAGAGACCAAGTGAATTACAGTCGTCGATCTATGGGAGACGTGCGTCGTCGTATCGTTGACTTTAGGTGAAATCACTTCGAGAGAAAACGAGTGTGGAGAGGTTGAAACTCCCGAAGCCCAAAGTCCCCGAAGTGGATCTACACTGTAGATCTGAGGAGAAGAGCTCGACCGTTGGATTGGGTCGAAGTTGGCCCAGAACCACTGGATCAAGCCAAGGGTGGAAGTTATGACGTTGTATGAAGAACAAAGAACTCCCAAAAATTTGAAGTCCAGAGTAATATGGACCGTCCATCAAAAGGGACTCGTGTTAGCAGATTGGCTTGTTCGGGATTTCGGCGTTTGGGAGAATTAGTGTATGTTGGAGCGAGAACTCCCAAAGACCGAAGAGCCAAAGTAGTGATTCATGATGATGTCACTTGTATTGACATGGACACATGGGTTGTGTGCCATGTGTCAATGGGTTTTGAACCCATGGAAGATTGAAATTCCATTTGGAACGTGACATGTGTCACCCATATGATTGGGCCATGTGTCAACCACTAGTATTCCACAACGTGGCACTCTGTTTGAGCATGGCTAGTGGGCCCACACTGTCGTTGATCACGATACACCAAGATCGACGGCTAGGAGGCATTATGGGGACCCAATTTGCATGGGAGTTAATTCCCCAAGGCGGTCCCGCAATCCAAACCACGGTTTCACTGAGGGGTTATGTGTCAGCGTCAGAAGAATTACGGAGCGAAACACAGGTTACTCCAAACCGTCGATGTGTGCCCCCATAATTTGAAAGGTGTAAATATTGATGCGGCATGTTAGTGTTCTAAAATTGAAACCCTGGGGCCCAGAGGATGCGTGGCACCAGATGACCGCATTCCGGAGACCGGACTCTCCAAAAGAATTGTGCTATGTTATGCAGTGGAGGGACCCCCCACCATTAAAGGAAGAAAGGAAAGGGGGCAGTGAAAAATTGATTATGAACTGTCGATCTGAGCGCCGATGATCACAACTGATGAGACTTGTGTGAAGATTAACCACTATCCGAAAATAGTCATATCCACTTGTTGGGGGTTATATTGCATCTCAATCATTGGTTGTTGATGAAAAATGGACCGTAGATCCACTCCCCACACTTCACAATTTTGCCCATTCGGCACTCCGAGGAGTTACAATGACTTGGTTTTGGAACTTTTGAAGCCCGGAGTTCCGAAGCTCAGAGGCCCGAAGTCCCGAATAAGTGCCTATCGACCTAGTTCTTGGCCACAGCCCATGGTCACATGGGTTGGGGGCTAAGAGAATGGGGTTAATGCCCGAAAACTGTGTTAAAGAAGAGAAAATGGGTTAGGAAGGAAGCAGGTGGGTTTTTTCTGGTTCGAACCCGCATCAAAATAATACTGAAGACCTGGGGCTTTATGATAGGGTCCAGCAAAGATCTAAGATCCATTAGCTCAGAGAAAAGAGATCATTTCACAAGAAGTGCATCGGAGAAGAAGCCCAAGTTTTAAAGGATCATAGCTCTCTGCTTAAGGCTCAAGGCTCAAAATTAAGCAAGGAAGTCGTGATTGGGAAGGTATCAGAAAGAGGATTCCAGATGTGATGGCTACATTAAAACAAACAAAATTCTAGAGATGTCTTCAGATAGAAGAAAGATGGAAGAAGGACAGGGAAAATTATTTCTACATCTGAGATTTTTTCAGAAGTCATTGGATCAGATGTTGGGTTCGATAAGCAGCATGGAAACCCCAAATGGAATTCTTGTTTAAAGAAGACAGTCCAGGTGAAAATCTTTTCATATCAAATGTGAATGCTAGGTGGAGAAAGCCATATGTGATACATGATAATGCATGAACCATAAGTATGTATGGAGATGCAAAGAATGGGAATAAGGAAGGTTTTATGGAATTGTAAAGAGTTTGGAGATAAGATGTGACATCTCAAAGGATCAGTTCTACAGATTGGATATAGAACCTCCATTATTTCTATCAAAGTGCGCAGTGGAAGCATGGCATGAAGGTCATCAAATATGGCATGACAGAAGTTGATTTTTCCAGTCAGGTTGAAAAAACAGATGGGTAAAGTTAAGAGAAAATAATAATTCATCAAGATAATACCAGTGTTGATATAATCAGTCATGGAAAGGCTAAACGAAATTTCTTCGAGAAATAATTTGGTGTTAACTATCCAAGGTTACTCAGAGAACATGACTGGAATTATAATTCATTCATGCAAGAGTTGAATCAGAGGAATCCAAATAATGATGGAATGCTGAAAATTAATATCAACAAAATATGTGATGGCAAGTATGCAAAGTAGACAAGGAAAAACTCCTGGATGGATTCAATTCCATGAACATCCTAAGATAATGGAAGAAGAAATCATGAAATAGATATCAAGCTAATAGGAATGCATGTTAACACTCCAGGAAGGAAAGCTAGAATAGTAGAGGATTGTTGATGCACTCCAAAGGTGTGAAGGTATTTCCATAAGAGCATGAAGATATCAAGTCAAGAATAATTTAAAAGTGAAGTGACTTCTAAAGAGAATTCAATAAGGAACTAGGAAGAAGAAAATGGTTCTATGCATGGTTTTGAATGCAGAGGAGATGGTGCTTGAAAAGAATCCATCTTAAGTAACATAGAGCCATGAGTGAGAACCCAAAAGGTTGGAGGTAGCACCTGAATCTATGATGGTAAGGTAAAAGAAGGACTTTCATTTGATTCTATGCAACTGGAAAAAGGAGTATATGTGCATCCTTACAGCATGCTAGAGATTGGATAGGTAAGTCAAGTTTGAAGCTAGTTGGGATAGATGGATCTAGAAAACAAATAAAAGTTGAAGGTTAATGTCAACATTAGTAATTGGATGGAAATGAAAAGGCAGCCAAGAGTGATTTGGCTAGAAAGTGCTCGATAAAAAAATAGTCATGTACAGTGACTACAATGAGAGCACAAGAAGATTCAGGAATCCGGGAAGAATTGAAGACTTCTGGGATCAACAAGGAAAAGTTGCACATGGGAAAGAAGTTGCTGAAATTGTGGTAGCAACAGTTGAATTAGGGTTGGTTGAACAACCATAAGCAGAAAAAGAATTATTTCATGTTGCAAGTGTTGTTGGTAATGTTGCTACATATG
>SNQJ01S0194884.1:0-12430 GCA_010110895.2 Picea sitchensis | reverse complement strand
CTTTTGGCTCACCTTGTCCCTCCAAAGTGACTTTCATTTTATTAATATTTAATTAATTAATTAAATCACTTTAATTAATTAATTAACCTTTTTGCCTCTTAAAAGCTCCTTATCTCTCCTTGTGGGTTCCATGGCCACTGAAATTCACTTCTAGTCATCCCATCCTGTAGTGTTGCTCCTCCCGATTCCAATGAGCTATTACACTGAGAGGTTCCTCCAAGTAATGTGCCCAAACTGACCTCTTTAGTGATTTTAATCAACTTATAGCTCAAGATAGTCAAAATCATGGAAATCATTGGAATGCAATGAAGCCAAAGCCAACCTATGCGGAATGGATCATAATGATGGAATATGATGATCAATCCAAGTTGGACCCCACAATGCCCCTCAAATACCCCTGTACTCGCTATAACATCCATCTGGCTACTCTGGTCATCATAAATCTCTGCATTGTGATGATGTCCCAAAGTGGGGACATTACAATGAAGGAATAAAACTTCTTGTATCATTGCCTCAGAGACTTCTTCAGGCCATACAATGACTTCTTGAGTTTGCAAATAAATCTTTTATTTTGATCTTGAACAAATCCTTTTGGTTGTTCCATATATGTTTCCTCATCGAAATCACCATGTAAAAATGGTGTTTTAACATCTAGCTGCTCCAACTCTGGATCAAGTAAAGAAACTAGTGCCAACACAACACAAATTGAAATAAGCTTAACAACTAGTAAACAAATTTCATGTAAATCAATACCTTCCTTTTGAGAATACCCTTTTTCTACCAATCTTTCTTTGTATTTTTCAACTTTATCATTATAACCTTTCTTCAATTTGTAAATCCACTTACAACTGATAAATTTCATTTGGAAGTTCTACCATGTCCCATGTTTTATTCCCCTCTAAGACATCCATTTCATCTTTCATTGCTACTTTATGTTTAGCACTATTATATACCTCCATTTCTTCCTAATAATGACTAGATTCTCCATCATTAGAAATCAAAGCAACATATGCAGCATAATTTTCATACCTCTTAAGAAAATTTCTGACCCGTGTAGATCTTTGTAGAGATTGGCACCATATTTCAACAACTTCCTGGAATTTTTTTGTATTCCCGTCCACTTCTACATGAGTTTCTTCATAAACATCTTCATTATCCTCCTCTCTTGTAGATGATCGAGTCCCCAACTAAATTTTTTGAGGTTGTGGTACCTCTTCCCGTTTCATTTCAACTACTACCGCATTTGATTTTATGAGTGACAATTCATCAAATATGACATCTCTGTTAATGGTGATTTTGTGTATAGTAGGATCCCACAATCTCTATCTCTTAGCTCCATCACCATACCCAAAAAAGATAATCATTTTTTATTTGGAATTGAACTTAGAACATTGATCCTTACGAATAAGAGCATAGAATTCAAAACCAAAAAAATAAAAAATTTAATAGTCATAAGGGTGACCTGTCAATACCTCTTTCAAAATATCACATTTTATTGCAGTTGATGGTGATCGATTTACTAGATAGCGCATGGTAATAACTTCTTCTCCAACAACTCCTAGTGCAACTTGGCATTATTGAGCATGCTACTTTCCCTCTCTAGAAGAGTCCTATTCATGTGTTCAACAACACCATTTTGTTGAGGAGTATAAACTGTGGTTTTATGTCTTTTGAGCCCACCTTCCTTGCAACAATTTCAATTTCCTTAGATGTAAACAAAATTCCACTATTTGTTCTCAAAATTTTGATTGACCTACCAGTGCTCTTTTGAACCAAAGCTCCAAATTTCTTAAAAACATGAAATACTTCATCTTTTCTTTTTAGTAAATATATCCACACCTTTCTAGAGTAATCATCTACAAATTTATAAAATCTATGATCCTCCAAAATAAACTAGAGGAGATGGTACCCAAACATCTGAATGGATATAAGAAAGGATTCATTTACTGATATGTCATCCTATTTTAAACTTTTGTCTACATTGTTTTCCATAAATACATTGCTTGTAGAAATTCAAATTTAGAGATTTTAATCTTGGAAGTAACTTACGATCTACTAGTACCTTAAGCTCTTTCTCGCTCATATGACCCAAATTTTGATGCCATAAACAAGTAAAGTCACTTGCACCTTCATATATTACCACTTCTTGATTTATTTATGTACTTCTAGTTGATAAAGATTCTTGACCCTTTTACCTTTGATAACTACTAATATGTCTTTACACACCTTCAGTACTCCACCTTGAACTGTACATTTATAACCACCAGAATATAGAACTCCCAAATATATTAATTTCTTTCTAATTTTGGGTATATGCCTCACATATTTTAACATTCTTACAACACCATTATACATACTAGCCAAAGTGCTACCAATCCCAACAATTTTACAAGAAATATCATTTATGGTAAAAACAATATTGTCATCAATAGTTTGGTAAGTTGAGAATCAATTTCTATGAAGACACATATGATGGGAAGCACTAGATTCTATCAACCAATCCTGAAGATGTTGTGAAACATTACAAGTAGATAATACCTCATCAACTAGACATGAACTTGTCTTAGCTGAATTTTCTTTCTTTGTGGAGTCCTCTTTGGATGTTTGTTGTATTTTCCAACAATACTTCTTGAGATGCCCTGATTTTTTAAAATACCGAAATTTTAACTTCATCTTCTTGAATTTTGACTTAGATATTAACATACCTATTTCATTCTTCCCTCTTTCTTTAGATCAACCTCTAGCTACCATTGCTTATGATGTTGAGGTTTCTACACTAGATTTCCTACTTGTTTCCTCATACAACAAATCTCCCACAATAGTATCATAATGAAGAACATCTATCTTTCTTAAGCTAATAGAGGTTACTAAATAATCCCAAGACTCGAGAAATGAACACAATAGCGTGACTAACTTATCTTAATCTTTGAATTTTACCTCCATGCTAGTCAACTCACATGTAAGAGTATTGAATGTATTTAATTTTTACCTTCTTTCATTCACAAACTATATAACCTCATCTTCAAGTAGATTATGTTCGTCAAGGATTTTGTCATATAAATTCTTTCCATATTTCTCCATAAGCATGTTGTTGTTTCCACTCCAACGATGTTAAACAAAACTTCATCTGCCAGACACAGGCGAAAGGTAATGATATCTCTTCAATCCGGATCTTCCTAATCTTGGTCTGACATAACCACAAGTTTCTTTTACTTTCCCAACAATTACTTTTGTAATCCTTGTTTCATGACCAAATCCTGCATCTTGAGCTTTCACAGCTCAAAGTTATTTTTCGAGTTGAATTTCTCCACCTCAAACTTTTCACTCTGTACTTTTTCGATTAACACAAACTCCCAAACTATAGATTATAAAACTATTTTTTTTAATATCGAGGAACAATCTTATATTTCAAAGTGAAACAAAAAATATAAGGTTCAAGGTTGAACCAAAAAATGTTTAAGCCAAAAAAATTATCGCTTCAACCACTAGGCATGGAGTGCGATGATTAGAAGATTATCGCCTTTATCGAACCTTCCACATAACTCAAGGACCAATAATCCACTCTTACCATTCTTTCCACATGGCTCAAGGAGAAATAATATTAAATTTTTTCTATATCATATGTTTATAACCGATTATAGCTCCTCTTGAATAGGCTTACCCGCAATAGACCAAAACATATCACCCCTGCAATGAGTCCGTCCTCCGTAGCTTCAACAAGAAAAGGTCACTCTTCTTGTCTATTTTCTTTCAACTCATCTCCGATACCAATTGTTGTGCACCAGAAGTAGAAACTAAAATAAAACAAGGCATAACAATTACAAAAATAACACGATGATTTACATGGTAAAACCTTTGAAAGGGAAACATTCACGAGGCAATGATAATGTATATTCTTATTGTTCAAGGGAGAATTACAATAGCCAACATAAAATTACTACCATATCTCACACTCATCCCCCTTGATGTTATGGGATTACATAGATATATAGCATCTCTCCCACATTTACATAAAACTAATAAATTTAATGTGCACCTATCCATATTCATTTTTTAGTTGGTTTGTTTCAACTAAAATCGGAATAATAGGAGGCACAAAATATGCCCATATCCAAATCCATGGGAAATTGGTTGGAACTGTTTCAACAATAATCCCATTCGCAAGTACTCGTAGAGGTCTACTCTCGTACCCTATGGTTTTATTCACGACTCATTTTATATGACGAATCCTAACTCAAGTCATCGAATATAGTGGTCAATCAAAAGGAAACAAATGAAAAAACTAAACATAAAAGTTCCAATTTACTTTAAATCAATTGGAAGGTATTTTTTTTATATAAATCCTTTCTTTAATATAACTTGATGCACCTATAACTTGATGCACCTGTGGTAGTTTTCCTTAGCACTCTAAAAATCTTTGTGGAGTATAAGTGGAACTTGGTAAACCTGTTCTCACCCGTTTGTTTTGTTCGAATGATTTGTATCATTTTCATATAACTATGAAATCTCTCCCAACTTCATTGTCAGGGTTCTTGGATAATCTTCAACTCAATATTTGATTGAAAAAAAAGGGCTTCACGAATTCATCATGGTGGTAGCTGTCAAAATTAGAGGTAGATAAAAAATAAAACAAAACAAAACAGAGATGCAGAAATATCAGTTAGAACTTGGGTTCTCTTCTTAGTATTCATCTATATTAAATAGAATACAAGGAAATCAAAATAGAAATCCGATAACAATGGATTTAAAAAAATAAATTGTTAACTGTAATTGAACACAAAACTAACTGAAGTCCATATGAATTGAATTGGATGAGTTGGGAGACAAGGGAATGCAAAAATTAACTCTAACACTCCCCCTTAATTTCAATTGTTACATTCATCAACACTTACAATTCCCAAGTGTTGTATTTGAAATTCAAAAACAATTTTGAGTAGTAGTTTAGTAAAAATGTACACGAGTTGATATATTGATGCACATAATTCAAGAGAAATATCACTATTATTGTCAAGCTCTTGAATTAAGTGAATGTGAGTGTCAATATGTTTGTTTTTCCTGTGAAACACATGATTGTTTGACAATACCATGACTGAGTTGTTGTCATAGAAAATAGGAGTTGTCTCATTTTCCATATGTGTTATATCATTGAAGATTCTTCTCATTCGTACTTCTTAGCAAGATGTTAAAGTTACAACTACATATTCAACATCTGCTGAAGATATTACAACTATGGGTTGTTTCTTGGATGCCCATGAAATCAGATTTGTTCCCAAATGAGAATCATAACCAAATGCACTTTTCATGTCATCTATGTTGTCTACAAAATCACTGTCTGTGTACCCTATAAGTGAATGATCTTCAAGATTTGTGTACCAAAAGTCATAGTTGATTCTCCCTGCAACATACCTTAGGATTATTTTTTCAACTTTCTAGTGAGAATTCTTGGGGGATTCTATAAACCCAGAAACAAAACGTGTTCCATACCTTATGTTATTTTTGGTTGCAGTAAGCTACATGAGACTACCTACCAACCTCTTATATAAAGTTGAATCAACTATTGATCCTTCATGTTGTTTGCTCAATTTTGTTCCTAGTGCAATAGGAGTTTTTGTTGGCTTGCATTTATCCATTTTAAATGTTTTTTGAATGTTTGTAGTATACTATTGTTTAAAGACAAAAATACTGACTTCAACTTCAATTCCCAAAAAATATATGATGAGACCAAGATTAGTCATCTCAAATTTTGTTTTCATGACAACTTTAAATTGTTTTAACATACGATTACCTTTGTAGATCATATCATCAACATAAAGAGAAATAATGAAAATTTCACCTTCATGATTTGATTTTTTATAAAGAGTGGGTTTTTTACTGCTCCTGTTGAATCCACTGTTGATCAAGTAAGAGTCAATTCGAATGTACCAATCTCTTGGATCTTGCTTCAAACCAAAAAAGGATTTCTTCAACTTATACACTTTATCCTCTTTTCCTTTGACTTCAAATCCAAGTGGTTGATCTACATATACTTCTTCTTGCAATAATCCATCCAAAATGGCTACCTGTACATCTAGTTAGAAGACTTACCATTTTTTTGACCTATAGTTGCTAAAATGGTTCTTATTGTATCTAACCTTGCTACATGAAAAAAGGTTTCACCATAGTCTATGCCATGTTATTGAGAGAAAGATTTGACAACTAGCCTTGTCTTATGCTTCTCAATCTTTCATTTTTCATTTAGTTTTTTTTGTACACCCACTTGTAACCTATGCTGGTTTTTTCTGCGGGAAAATCAACAAAATCCCAAGTTTTGTTCATTTCTATGGCTTCAATTTATTTATTCATGGCTTCTACCCAATATTCCTCTTTTACTACTTCTTCAAAGAAAATTGGTTGATGGGATAGTAAGGGAAGATGAGCTTGCTGCTAAATGTCATTGTCCTTCTCATAAATCTCCCTTATGCTTCTTGTTCTCTAATTTTCTTCAAAAGTATATGATTCACTACTCGAAGAAGAACCATTTCCAGAATATTCTTGTTGTCTTTGCACCTATAATCTCGACAGTCTTGGGGGATGTGCTTGTTGTTCTAAATTTTCAATTTTCTCATCAAGTTGGTGCAATGGATTTTGACTATCCAATGTTACATTTTCTTGCTCATTCCATGATTTATTCTCAAAGAATTTGACCGCCATGCTCACTAGAAATTTATTGGTGACTATATTATTTAATATTTAAGATTTTTATTCTTAATTGTATCCTCCGAGGATGCATTTTTGACTCATTTTGTCGGGTTTCTTTCTCATCTCTTCAGGGATATGTGCAAAAGTAGTGCAGTCAAAAATTCTAAAGTGAGATACATTTAAATTTGTTCCTCTCCATGTGTCTTGAGGTACTATATCTTCAACACTTTTTTTTGTAGATGTGTCTCGAATGTAAACTTAACAAGAAATAACTTCATCCCAATAGTCATTGGAGAAAGTTTTTTCTCTAAGCATACTCTTGGCCATGTTCATGCTGACCCGATTTTTATTTTCAGCCACTCCATTTTGTTGTGGATTATATTTGGTTGTAGTTTCCATTATAATGCCATGTTTCCTACAAAATCATGAGTTATATTCTCCTCCTCCATCTGATGCGAGCACTTTCACAAATTTTCCACTATGTTTTTCTTCTTCATTTTTAAATTTCTTTGAACTTTGAGAAGGTTTCTGACTTATTTTTAAGAAATTGAATCCAATTTTTCTTGCTAAAATCATTAATAAAGGTGAAAAAATTAAAAAATTCCACTAATGGATTGTGTTTGCATTGGTCCACATAGATTTGTGTAAACCAATTCAAAATGTTCTTTTTCTATATGGGAGGATGTGGGAAAGTTGTTTCTTTTATTCTTTACAAGTATAGAACTTTCACAATGATTTTCTTGTTCATTCAAAACATGAAGAGCTTTGACTATTGAATATTTTAGGAGAATACTAATTCTTCTAAAAGGGAGATTACCAAATGTAGAAGGACATAATAGAGTTTCATCTATGTTTGAGACATTTTGGGAATATGGATGGGACAATTGACACTTCTTAAATTTAATGGAAACATCCTCTTCTTGGTCATTTGAATTTTCTCAATGAGTTTCCTATTGTGTGTTTTATTCAAAATTAAGCAAGTAGATCCTTTGAAAATGACATCATAGTCCGCTCCATAAAAGTTTCTTCACTTATGATATAGTGTTTAAGATTTGGAACGTAATAGAAATCATGTATGTCGTACTTATGATCTTGTTTAGTTAGAAGAGACACAATTCCTTTTCGTAGAGATTTTACTTGATACTCATAACCAAGTGTAATTTTATATTTAATAGAAGTATCAATGCTAGAAATCAATTCTTTGTTACCTTTCATATGATTGTTGCAGTCGATGCCACCAACCAAAGGTATTTGGTGTGACCTTCTCCATGGGTATGGAAGGAAAGGAAAATTGCTTCAGAAGTTTCTCCTTCATTGTTAGAGGCATTTACTCTTCCTCTTTTTTTATTTGATTGTTTCTTTCTGCATTCACTCTCATAGTGACCATAGTTTTTGCAGTAGTAGCATTGAATTCTGAATTTTTTCCGGCTCTTCCTCTTTGATTATGTGATTTCTTAGATTATTGAGATTGTCCTCAGTGTTCTTGTGTTGGTATTTCTTCTACATTGTGATGAATTATTCCTCATTTACTTCTACCATTATTTCCTTTGTCACTTCCTCTACTAAAATAAGTTTGAGTCTTGAAATAATGTTCCAAAGACACTTGTTCTAGATCTATTCTAGTTTCATGTGACAAAAAAGATCCCATTAGATCTTCTACTGAGAAACTAGATATATCTTTGGATTCTAAAATGACTGTTAAAACCATTTAATTTTTTTTGGGTCATCTTTTGAGGAGTTTTTCAACAATCCTATGATATCCAATCTATTGACCATTAATCCTGATGTGATTTACAATTCCTATCGCTTTAGTCATGAACAGGTCAACATTCTTTGTTTGAATCATTTTTCGGGTTTCAAATTGAGTTCTTAAAGTCTCAAGCTTTATTTATTTTACCTTATCATTACCCTAGTAAATTGATTTGAGAATATCCCAAATTTCTTTTGCAGTGGAAGCACTTGTTCTTTTCAAAAAAATAGAGCCATCTACTGAATTTTGAATCCAATAGTTGGATTTTTTTTCTTTCTTTCTCTATTCTGCAAGAGTGTTTCTAAGTACATTCTTCATGGAAACCACATCTACCGGGGGTGGCTCTGTGAAGCCATTTTCCACCGGTTCCCAACATTCTTGAACTTGGAGGAAGGATTTTATTCTCTAAGACTAGAACTCGTAGTTCTTTCCAATAAGAACTACGTCCTTGGTCAACCCTAAATTACTGGAAGAAGCCAGTTTCTTTTAAATCACAGAATTGTAGATAAAAAAATACCTTAATCTAGCACTTTGGACCAACTCGAATCCTCTATGGATGCCCAAATGCATGCTAAATATTTTTTCCTCCTATGAAACAACTCTTCTACTATTTTTTGGGCACTTATGGAGTACGTAACAGATTCATTTTCCACATCGAGAATCTATCTTGTGAGCACTTCTTGCACAGGCCCCCTCTTGAGCTCATGTGATTTTTGATGAGTCAATTTTCAATTAATAGTGACTACAAGTAGTGGAGGTGATGCATTCAATGTTATCCAAGATTCGGTTACTATAAGTGTCACATTTTGTGCTTTCTCAAATGAGAGATTCTATAGACTTAAAAAAAAAATAGAAGACATTATTGTAGACCAGGTGTGGTGCAACTGTGGAATTATTAGAAAATGAGTACCCATTTATTCGTCCGACTGTCAATGACCAGATTATGAATGATCAAGTTTGTAAAGTTACAATTGATCTAGTTGGTGCACATAATCTAAACATTGCAACCCCTCTTATGGTTGAAGAAGAATTTACTTTTTGTAGCATAACACTAAACATTGCAACCCCTCTTATGGCTGGAGAGTGTTGGAAATAGTAATTACAGGTTGATGAGATATTTTCGTCTCTGCCAATTTGTCTGTCATTTGATTTGTCAATAATGTTTTCAGCCAGCCAAGTTTTCAGTCAGTCAGTCAACAAGAAAGAGATTTTTAAATGGATTCGATCTTTATCTTTCTTGAGTTCAACTACATAGTTGAAGAGTTAGCAGAATTAATGATAGTCTTTAATGTTGAATCAATATTAGCTTCTATAAGAAGCCTCATTAAGAGTCCATATAAGTCCGAGTCTATAGTTAGTAGATGATGATACATAGTAGATGCACAGAGGATGCAGAGAAGAGGTAGAGAGGTAGAGAGGAACAACAACAGTTGAAGAGTTAAATAAGTTTGAGCACATGATATGTGTTTGTAAAGTCAGTGGAAGAAGTCATTGGAGCCGAAGCTTATCCTAATATTGTATTATATGTAACCGTGCACACACTGTACCGAAGTTTATTAATATCAAGCAATTCATATTTCTGAGTTTATGTGTGAAGCATAGCAATTTTTTAATCCACATTTATAAATTATTCTTGAAAGTGTTTTATATTACAACGCGCAACATTTTGTCACTGCGGTGTAGATCCAAGATTTGGTTGTTGCATAGTGGATCCTATATCTGGTATCGGAATACCCATTTATTAGAAAATGAGTACCCATTTATTCGTCTGACTGTCAATGACCAGATTATGAATGATCAGGTTTGTAAAGTTACAGTTGATCTAGTTGGTGCACATAATCTAAACATTGCAACCCCTCTTATGGTTGAAGAAGAATTTTATTTTTGTAGCATAAAACTAAACATTGCAACCCCTCTTATGGCTGGAGAGTGTTGGAAATGGTAATTACAAGTTGATGAGATATTTTCGTCTTTGCCAATTTGTTTGTCATTCGATTTGTCAGTAAATTTTTCAGCCAGCCAAATTTTCAGTCAGTCATTCTGCAAGTGCAAAGTCACATGTTTAGTCAAATTCAATCTACAAGAAGGAGATTTTTAAATGGATTCGATCTTTATTTTTCTTGAGTTCAGCTAAGTAGTTGAAGAGTCAGTAGAATTAATGATAGTCTTTCATGTTGAATCAATATTAGCTTCTATAAGAAGCCTCATTCAGAGTCCATATAAGTCCAAGTCTTTAGTTAGTAGATGATGAGACATAGTAGATGCACAGAGGATGCAGAGTAGATGCAAAGAAAAGGTGGAGAGGTAGAGAGGAACAACAACAGTTGAAGAGTTAAATAAGTTTGAACACATGATATGTGTTTGTAAAGTCAGTGGAAGAAGTCATTGGAGACAAAGCTCATCCTAATATTGTATTATATGTAACCATGCACACACTGTGCCGAAGTTTATTACTATCAAGCAATTCATATTTATGAGTTTATGTGTGAAGCATAGCAATTTTTTATTCCACATTTATAAATTATTCTTGAAAGTGTTTTATATTACAATGCGCAACATTTTGTCACTGCGCTACAGATCCAAGATTTGGTTGTTGCATAGTGGATCCTAGATCTGGTATCAGAGCAGGTTGATCAAAAGTAGGTTGATCAAGAGAAGCTTCCATCAGAAGAAGTTCAAGAGAAGAAACTCTATTGAAAAGTGAAAAAAACATTGTTCTCATTACCCCTTAATTGGGGAATATTACATTAGTAATGTTATTTTATTTATGTCGTCTTTATTCCATTAGTTGTAATTATACCTCCTAGTCTCCTATATATATCAAGGAGACACTGTCATTTGGAATCATCTTGTACTTGAGCATTTATGTGGGGTAAAAGGAGGTTGCCCCCACGAAGAGGCTTATTATCTGAAATTATCTCTTTTTCAAGGCATTGAGTACTTATTTTGAGGTTTTTCTATGCTATATTGATATTTGGTTCTTAACATATGGTATCAGAGCTGAAGGTCTTGGGGTTTCTCTGCTACATCTGAGACACCGTGGAATTTTCTCTATAATTTTTTTTCTACAACGATTCATAAGGAACAAATTGGAGGATATTTAGTAGACGGACCAAGGTAAGTTGGGTTAAAATTTCATCTCTTGAGGCCTTATACTTTCGGAGATACAACCTTTATAAGATAGGGTTCTGGAATCATCCTGAATTGAGTCATTGCGGAATTTTCTCTATAAATATTTTTTTGTAACGTTTCAGGTCCTATACTCCAGAGGATATTCACAGAAATTAGTAAGGTATATGTGGTAGCCATTTCATATTCTAGGTCATATTAAATTTGTATATACTCCATGTGGAAGATAAGGTATCTGACTAGTCCTATTGACTAGTCTCAAGAAGGTGTTCTGGGTAAAATAATAATAACTTCTTCCTAGAGTATCCAAATTGAGTGAGACTAGTTGTATTGGATAGTGGACAGCCCGTAGTAGTTCTAGTACAAGTTTAAAAAATTTATATCAATTATTTTGTGAGGGCCACGCTATACAAGTGAGATCTCCTCGAAAGTCCAAAAATCAGCAAGTTGTGGGGAAGTTACCGTAAATTCCACTTGGCACAACCAATTTTTATCAGACCTATGTCATTGAAGAGAAGAAATATCAGAGACCTACAAAAGATAAAAGTTCATACTGAGAAGGGTCAAAATTTTGGAGATACAATAAAAGGAAGATTGTCTAGTAAAATCACCTCAAAATCAAGGTTTAAAGTGATACCTGGCCCACATGCCACCAAAAAGAGGAACTTCTACACCAAATAATCCTCCAGACAATCCTACTTAGACTCTTGATGAAGGTGAAGAAATGCGCAGGGACATAAATGATTTACAAAAGAAGACAGTAACAAAAGATGAACTACAAGAGATGATGGATTCAACAGAAGCTAAGTTTGAGGCAATAAATACTAAGATGGATGCTTTAAAAGGGGATATCATGGAATTATTGAAAAAATT